>JAPDOI010001494.1:0-173094 GCA_029168955.1 Aplectana chamaeleonis
CCATTTTGTTTGTATCCCAGCACTAGATGTTCTTTATAGTCTTTATATGATTAACATATAGTATGCCGTAGATTATATTGCATTATGACGACGATTCCCTTTTTTTACTCCCATCACAGCCCAATTCGGCGTAGTCCCTATTGCTAGGATTTTACTTTGATATGGTAACCAATCTGTTGGAAGCGCTCGACATATCATTACATCATACTATCCATCTGTCTATAGATATTCTACAACTATACACGGATCTCATTTGTACCCCTTGCTAGGAGCGGACACTACAATCTTGGTCATAATTTTTGCGTCTTCATTGGAGAAAAAACGCAAAAGAGCGTTGGTGTTTCGCCCTTCTTTCATAACTCTGTTCAGGATGGTCCATTTGGGGATCTAAAAAGGTACTGGGAATCGGCATCTCACGTTTTTTTCTTCTGGGATGGCACATGGCTCACTCTTCAACAAGATATAGGCTATAAAAGGGCGAAATTCACTTGGTTCCTACGCCTGCTGGTACGGAGAGGAGGTTAGAGACAGTGAGAGAGCGTAGGGCAGACGGAGACCGAGGCGACGTGCGCGCCTCTCGCGCCTCGAATCATGCGAATTTCGACGTTTTATAGAGGGTAAAATAGGAAAAATTAGACATGAGACAATCAACTCGAAACACTCGTGGAATTCGATTTCGCAATTAACGCATTTATGAGCGAATGTTTCTCTGTTGTCACGCCTACATGCTCTGTAGAAAGTATGCCAAATAGCATGCTCAAAGAGAGCTCTCGATCCTGATTCCAAATATCTCTTAAGATTCCCAAAGTGACTATCATGAACAGAGTTATGATAAAAGGGCAAAAAAAATGGTTTTTTTGCGTTTTTTTTCTCAGAAAACGCGAAAATTATGACCAGTACTGTACTCTGGCATTCGCTCGCGTGTAGCCCTACACAAACTCACTTGTTGCCCAGTGACACCTGGGCAACAAGTCATTTTTCTGGGGCGCGACATGGAAGAGCGGTGTGGGGCGATTGTCAGAGCATTTGTGCCCACAAAACCACTTGTACCCCACTAAATCACTAGTCGCCCCGCGAAATCACTTGTTGCCCCGAAAGAGCAACTGCTGACCCTAAAATCACTTGTTGCCCGCAAAATCACTTTTGTTGCCCCGCGAAGGTTTCACTTGTTGCCCATGCAAAACCACTTGTTGCTCGAACCCCGAGAAAACCATGATTGTTTGCTCGACAGAGAGTCATCATTTTGATCGTTCGACTGACCCCACTGCGTTGTTTATTCACAGGCGCGCGTCTGCGCTCTAGACAGGCGCTTGTACTTCTCAAACCCTTCTTCTTCTTCTTCTTCGCATGCTTCCGCCCTCTTCCTCGCTCGCGCGCGCGCGCGCGCGTGTAAGGCGCAAGGCGCGTGCGTAAGGCAAGCGCGCGCGCGTGCGCGGTGCGCGCGCGCGCGCGCAAAAGCGCGCGCAAGCAAAAAAGCGCAAAAAGCGCAATTCTTCCTCTTCCTCCTCTTCTTCCTCCTCCTCTTCTTCTTCTTCTTCTTCTTCTTCTTCTTCTTCTTCTTCTTCTTCTTCTTCTTCTTCTTCTTCTTCTTCTTCTTCTTCTTCTTCTTCTTCTTCTTCTTCTTCTTCTTCTTCTTCTTCTTCTTCTTCTTCTTCCTCTCACTTTGCTTCCTCTTCCTCCTCTTCTTCCTCCTCTTCTTCTTCTTCTTCTTCTTCTTCTTCTTCTTCTTCTTCTTCTTCCTCTTCTTCTTCTTCTTCTTCTTCTTCTTCTTCTTCTTCTTCTTCTTCTTCTTCTTCTTCTTCTTCTTCCTTCTTCTTCTTCTTCTTCTTCTTCTTCTTCTTCTTCTTCTTCTTCTTCTTCTTTCTTCTTCTTCTTCTTCTTCTTCTTCTTCTTCTTCTTCTTCTTCTTCTTCTTCTTCTTCTTCTTCTTATTCTTATTCTTATTCTTTATTCTTATTCTTATTCTTATTCTTCTTCTTCTTCTTCTTCTTCTTCTTCTTCTTCTTCTTCTTCTTCTTCTTCTTCTTCTTCTTCTTCTTCTTCTTCTTTCTCATGTATGAAAAGCGTTATCTACAAAACTATAAAAATCAGCCTAGATTGAAAACAGCTGAAAAGCTATGAAGGTAGCGCGGTGAAAAACGGGCTAGAATCAGAGTTTCTATGGCCCAAAGATGGTGCGTAGTATTTCACCAAGTGGGAGTGTGCGGGGTGTCATGTGCATGTGTGCAGTACATATAGTAGAGTGTGCAGAGATCTAGTAGGGTCCTTTCACATCCTGCGCACTCCCCAATGGGATCCTGCACACTCTCAGTGAAGTGTCCTTGCACACCCCCAGTGAGGTCCTGCACACATCCTGCACACTCACACTGTGGTACTGCACCAAATCATAAACGTCCTGCACCCCATTCACGACGACTTGCATACTCTTCAGCAAGCGTAAGCGTAAGAGAAAACGCGTTATCGTATATGATCTCGTGTTAAGTCCGCGCGCAAAACTGCAACCAAAACGGGAGCTGACAGAGAAAAATGGAAATAGTGTGTGAATGAAGAAAAAGATGGATAGCTTCCGAAAAAAGTCCTCCGGAGACTCTTTTTCGAATATTCCGAATAAACGAATTATTCGGATAATTGACTTCGAATACTCGAATTATTCGAATATTCGATTATTTTCAGTTTATTCCGACCGAATATTCGTTTTCCAAATATTCGTTGACATACTCTAGAAGAAATCGGGAATCGCGTTTTTCTTCAAATGTTCGGTGTTGCGAATAATTCGGAAACGTTCACTTTTCGAATATTCGATTTTCCAAATAATTCCGGAAATGGCCTTTTAATTTTCGACTTTTCGAATGATTCGAAGTCGCCTTCTTTAATCGAATATTTAATTTACGAATCATTCGATTTGGTCGAAGTATAGTTCCCCACCCCATGAAATTTTAGGGTGTTTTTGAGAAAAAAATCCCGGATTCTGCTCAAAAAAGTGGCAATCGGGGCAATATCAATATGTCACGGTATCAGGCAGTAAACATGGAGAACTCTTGGAAAAGAAAAACCATTACACTCAATGAGAATTTTGTGCCGGTGGCAAACTCTTAACTTGTATCTAGCGTACCACTTCGGAAATCGTCAAAAGTCGCGATTTGCAATATCAAATTTTCCCTAAAAAAGCTTCAAAAGAATCAAGTCGAAAATTTCAGAAAAATTGACACATAAATCCCCAAATTCATGATCAGCGCCCCAAATAACACAACTGGGAGGGTATTAAGTTAAATCTGGAAACATTTTTAAGAACGCTTTCGGGGACCACTAATTGATATGAATAAACCCCAACCGAAAATCCGTACAAATCCATTAACGCTATTTGGGAGTCTGTACAAAGTTCGGGGTAATGTGCCTTCACCCAAACTTGGGCCAGAGGGGTTGTTTTGGGGCGCTGGAACACAATTATGAGGTCAGTTTCCAAATTCTCTAAAGACTAGTGCATCGTTTTGGAAGGTAAAACAACAGGTACAGAAATCTGACGGAGAAACGTCTATAACTCCTCTTTCGGTGTGGTTTTAGGCAGATGTGCGAAGACCATAATCGGTTTTACACCACAAACGGTTCTAGAGGAGTTACATTTCTTCCAGAATAGTGAGGCTAACTAAAAGTAGCTCCCTTAAGAGCTTCACTGAACATGAGCTTTTATAGAAGAAAGTGGAAAATGGAGGAAGATTGAGGTGATGACTCAGGGAGAGAAAGAAAACACGCGGGCGCACGCGACGCGACCGCACACGCCACCACCCAGGCTCCTTCGTGCCGGCGCTAGCTGGGGAGCGAGACAACCGCCACACAATGCTCGGGCAAAGATTTTGGTGGGCATTGCCCACAATCTTTTTTGTGGGCATTTTCGACTCTCGCCGGCGCGATTATGTGGAACGGCTAGAGCCGGCGAAAAACCACGCGAAATTGGCCACGCCCTCGGGGGCAACACGCGAGCGAATGCCAGAGTAGTTGGTCTATCGAGGGTGCAGCGAATACAGCCTTGATAAGCCAAAATCGCGAAGGTGTGCAAACGATACATTCCCAGCAAGAGCTAAATCAGTACACTTCATTTGAAATTGATTTTTATTGTAGTTGAAACCTATGTGAGGCTTGGGATAGTTCGATTATCACATGCTACGACTAATGCTGCACAACATCACATGTGAAGATTGTCTTATGATCACGGTTTCCTAGTACGGTTTTTATTATTCCGAGTCCTTGGGGAAAATTATGAAGCTTTGATGAATAGATGAATAAAGAGATTTTTTAATGCAAATGTCTGTCCTCATTTTGGGAACAATAAGTGGATGTTGTGCATAAGTGGATGTTGTGCATAAAATGTATAGTTGGCTGGCGTGGCCTGCTTCCCAAGAAAAAAAAAACATTTAAATCTAAACCGCGGCTGGCGCGGGCAATTTAAATCTCACTGGCGGCTTGCTGGTAATTACAGATTTAAAAGTTTTTTCTTGAGGAAACAAGCCGCGGATCTAACCATAGTTCAATCTGTGAGTGGTGAACGGTGTCAGCAGGGTCATCCCGTTTAGTGTAGCGTTGCTGGTGGCGGTATGCGCGCAGGTGCCACGGCGGTATGCGAGCCGTGGCCACGGCGTTGGCTGCAACGGTCTTGACGGCGCTACCCATGCGGGGGTCTCTCCGTTCGCTGTAGCGTTGGTGGCGGCGCTGCGCGAGCGATTATTCGCCAACGGAGTGACCTACGGCGTGGTCGTCGAATCCTGTGTGAGCATTGAGCTCTCGATTCTCACACATTCTTGGGTTTGCGGCGCCGTCGGATTTCGAGTGCATTCGGTGCACATAGTGGTCGGAGGGCCGCCGACTTCCCGATTACTTGGCGCGTTTCGGGTTCAACGAAGCCGTCAACCACAAACGAGACGGCAATCCGGATGCTCTGCAATTGCACAACGATGCAATTCAAGTTCAATTCACGTTATTGTTAATATACTCTGTCCCAAACAAGTTGGCAAGCGAAGGGTCCAAAGAGGCAGCGCTACCATAAAACGGCGAAATTCGAGTATATCTATCTCATGCATTTCTCACAACCTTTAATTCTCGGTTTCCTCTGTGTTACGTTTTATCAGCCTGTGCCCATTTGTTATTAACCTTCTGAACGGTTCGATTTGGCCTTCCTTCACCTTCTCAGCCCTGAGTACTCAACACAACAAGCGAAAATGTCGGTTCGTAACTTTCCGTCCAACTCAAGTCCTGCCAGAACCTCGAGGTTTCTCTCAATCTCAATACCAACGGAGTCAATGTTCTAGGTGGTAAATGATATAACTAAGGTTAGGTTTCGACTTGCACCTGGTTTGGGAGATATCACTGCCTAAAAAGCGAAACTGTATTTTTTCCGTGTCCCACGCAGTTTACGGGCTTAAAATTCTCAACGCTAGCACGGAGGTCCTCCGGGATAAAAACATGCTCACTTGCCTAAAGTGTGTCCGAATAAGAATGACGCCCCATGCGGCCGGCGTGCTTGACAGGCGGCCGTCGCGTTCGCCGCTCTCGGACGAGCATGCGAAACGTTCTCCACAACCTTCGACTACGAGCGGAGGCCTGCACCGGCTGGCAGCAAACATTGCGCCGATCAATCAGCTCTGCAGAAGGGGAAGGGGGATGGCCGCCGTTGGAATCCAACACTCGTCCGAGAGCGGCACATGCGACGGCCGCCTGCCAAGCACGCCGGCCACGTGGGCCGCCATTCTCATTCGGACACACTTTAGCTTCTTACGGTGGTTTCAATCTCACACACTCGCGGAGGTCGGTGGCCGGTTGAGAGGAGTTGAACAGGTAGCGTGCTGCCGCTCGAAACGAAAAAAGGGGCGGACAAGGGCCGAAAACTCTCCCATTCATGCCGAAAATTCCACGTGTCAACCTCCCACCTACCGACCCTACAATGCCACGTCACAGTTGACCCTTTCGCACCGAGAGCTCTGCCTAATCACCTCCCACAGACCACCACCTGCCACTCCTGCAGTCGCGGGCGTCGGTGGCAGGTCGAGAGGCAGCATTGGCGAATCAACCTGCCACAGACGCCCGCCAGTGCGTTGATATCCCGAACAATGCTGACAATGACAAGCACAAACAACTCACATTTAAAGGCAGCGTATACATTGTGGGCTGCCATTTCCACGCTCTACACGAGAGAGTATCAGAGAAAAACAGTGCACACACTGCAAGACGTTGACCTGAAAACCGCCACATATGAGACATTACCACGAAAAGTTCGGCAGTTATGAGTCATGCCGAAACCTCCGCCAATCAGCCAGATCCGATCAATTTGACTGGGATGGGGGCGTTTTAAGGGGTCGTTTATACTCTCGCCGCCGAGCGGCGCGGCACACTGCTTTCCTGTAAGGGGTCGTTTATACTACCGCCGCCGAGCGGCGCGGCAATAAGTGGGGCGCCGCTTGAAAAATCGCGCCACCAGGATGTATAATCGGGCTGCGTCGAATTTACGCGGCGGCGTCGCAGAATGACGTTAAACACGGCCTGGAGTAGCTCTGACATAACACAAGGCCGATTATAATGAGTGATTTCTCGTGCAAAAGAAACATCTTTATTTTTTCGTACCACAATACAGCACTCGAAGGCGAATAGAGTCTTCGACAACGAATTTTCTATAGGAAAATGATTTCAAAAGCTAAAAAAAATGATTTTTCTCACAACCCAGCCTACTCTAAACAACGCCCTGGACCTTGGAAGGAATTTTAGAGATGAATCAGAAGAACAAAATTGAGAATGTGTATGAAATAACAGCAAAAGAAGCATACAATGCCAATGCGGATCGCACGCGCCCGCCGCGCCGCCTGCTTTCCTCGGGCGGCGCGACAGCACCTAGGCGGCGGCCGCGTGCGTCACCACTGGAAGATTTCGAGCAGAAAAACTCTAAACGCCTCGCGGCGCCGCCAGGCGGCACCGCTTGATCAATATGACTGTATTACATCTCGCCGCGCCGCTCCGCGGCGGAAGTATAAACGACGCCTAACCGGCCACCGACCCCCGCGATTGCCTGAGATGGTGTACTGCTTGTTTCTCTATAGCTACGTTGTAAAAGGGTGATCTCTCTGAACGGCCTGCGCGCGGTAGGTAATCAAAGCCGAATCTAGGTGCCACAATTTGCTAAGGCAGTGAGATCATAGCTTAACTGAACATAACTTGGACATCTGACTGTCATTGCATAAGCTACATAGTTAATCCGAGAAGAAGTTGACCATTGCATTGTTGCCTGCACCGTTGGAAGGACACGATTTGGAGGTCGTGAGAACCAGACAAGGATGCAAAGAAATGCTATCGGACCTTCTCAGAGGCATTCGCATTCTGCGCGAACCACATGCTGCTGCTCTCTTCATTCGGCTCACTCTACCGCGTCTCCTACCACATTTTTGTGCGGCAACTACGCGCACGTGAGCACTGCGCTGAACCCGGGATTATGCTGCTAATTATTGTTAAAGCCACTTCGAGAGATCCATCAGTTGTGACTGCGGTCGTTCGGTGATGTTTAGAGAACCACCAAGGATCAACTCTTCCCGACTATTCGGTAAAGGTGAATTTCTTTTCCGCTATCAATACTTAATAAACGAAACGCATCGAACTGCGCCGCGTGGTCGATACTTCTCCATTGGATGCTGCCGCGCCTCTCAGCGGCGGGACTCTAATCGGTCCCTGTAAGAGGTCGTTTATACTTCCGCCGCCGTGCGGCGCGGCGCAGTGCATTTCTGTAATATTGATCACGCGCTGCGGAACAATCAATATCATAGGATTCCGCTTAGCCGCGCCACTCTGCGGCGCAAGTATAAACGACTCCTAACGGCTGCAATTGGAGAGCTCCTCAATGATGGTTCGATTCCAGCATACGTCCGGGCACCCATATATATTTTATATTTATATTTATATATCTACATTCAATGCCTGGATCAGCTAATCTGTGTAATCGGATATCGCCAATTCGAAGATGAGATGGTCAGCATAAAGTATGTTCTGGCATATGCAGTTCAATCAACAACTGATGACGCATGTTCTCTTTAGATCCTTTCATTTTTTCAATCGATTGTGTTGATCATGCCCTGACTAAGTCTAATGTTCAGTTTTGATTGAATCAAGTAAGTGTCGCCATTTCTCAATCGCCATTTCCAACATTTCCGAGTCTTAGGTTCCGTCCATAGCAGACGACAAACGGCAGGCGTCAAGTGGTGGCTCAAACGCTGGTGCATGTCGCTAGTTGGCTGTCGCATGCGATGTGCCAAAGGACGGCACGGGGTTAAAACCCCCATCGGCACTCGACGCTAGGACGTCTGTTATGGAGGGACCCAAAGCGGCTGCTGCTCTGCAGAGATGCCGGCGCCAAGACGATAATCAACAAGAACATCTTCATCACAGCAGTGGCATGCGACAGGTGGGCACAGCGGGCATAAAAGTGGCGGCGACGTGCCGCTAGCTTCTTGACGCTTCGGTACGGTAACACGCCCCATCAATAATATATACGGCTCTGCAGAGTTGCATCGCGACGAGTTTCGCTGCGGCAAGGCAATGTTGGAGAATGGGGGACGGCAAACAGCGGGCGAGGGCGGCGACGTGTCGCTCGAGAACGGCGACGGGGTGACCTTGCAGAGTGCTTCTGCCGCCGCGACAGCAGCGAATCCCGGAGCGACGCCGTGAGCGAGTGACGGCAGAAAATGATCTGGACTATTCTCTGTCGCGGCGAGGAACGTCGACATGTAACTATTCAAGCTCCCTTCTTGACTCCATCGTGAAATCCATCTTGAGGAGGCGTACTTTTTGAAATTCTGGCTGAAATTGACAGAAAATTCATGGTAAAGATTTGAGAGCGTACAATTTTCCAGTCTGATCCCGGTTTTAGCTCTTTGATTTCCAGCTTAATTTTCTTTCTTACGCTGCAGTGTAGTGGTTATTTATGCAACTACCCGTGAACACTACTATTTTTGTTGTCTCGAAATCTCTGAGTGTAGGCTTAATCACTTCAGGAAACGTGAATGACAGTTTCATTTTACTGCTTTTTATTAGTGTTATTTTTGAGAGTTTTATTCATGGAAAGTTTTTAAAGTCAAAAAGCATAACAAAACAAAAGCTAGTGAAAAAATGTGGCGTCGGATTATTAAGTGCGTACACAATGGTAGAATAGCGGCGCCGACGGCAAACTCGCTGCAACTCCGCGAGGTCTCGGTTTCCAACGCCGCGTCATGTTTCGACCCCGCCCCAGAACTCTCGCTCGACGACGTGCCGCCGGTCGCTGCAACTCTGCAGAGCCACAATGGCTAGCGTCAACTGACGCTCGTCGTCTGCTATGGACGGAGCCTTATGATTCCGACTGTCACCAGGGGCATAAATGATGATAAAATTCTTAGGCAGATTTTGATCACTTATCGATCTATTGTAGTCCTGCTGCATACTTTTGATTCGGTCAATTCTCCGTCAAATAGGAGTCGCCTCATAAAACTGTTTTTTTTTTCGTCTCATAACGACGTTGATCTTTTAATGAAAAATGCTTTTCGTATGCGATCTTTTTTGTCTGTGGCTTGTGCATTAAGAGGTCTCTCACCTGGCTACGGCACGAGGTGTGATACAACCCAACATTGGTCCGACCCCCCACCCAAGTCAAGCGATTTGCTCAGCCCCCCCCCCCTGGTGAAAAAGTGATGGCGACGACCGGGGGGGGAGGTCCTCCCTTCGTAATTTTTTATAGTGAACGAATTTTTAGATCGATACTGCACTGATGCATCGATTGTATCAATTAAAGGCAGCATACACGCTCGCGAAAGTTGTTGAGATAACTACATTAGTGGGGTCGTATGGGCCCTAGAATAGCCCTCACGAAGTTGGAAGAGTAGAAAACGAGTTAAAGCGTATTTGAGCCGTATTGAGTCAAAAAATCATCCTTTCCCCGCCCCCCGATACGGGCTCCGCCCCTCAATACAGATGTTCAATGCTCGATTACGGTCACTTTCTCTCATTTTTTACGCTTCTAAGGTTGTAAGAGTTCCAGAAAGGGCCTTACGAGTACATTAGCGTCGTTTTCCCAACGAATTTGTCGCTAGCTCCGCTATTTCAGCCAATGCGGTGAAACTCATCCACTTCTGGGCCAATATAGAACGAACCGTTATATCTTCATTTCAATTGATTTTTTTCCGGTTTTTCGTTATCTCTGAATAGTAACAGCATCAGACCTTTGATACATTCCATAAAATTGATATCATTTTTGAGCGTGTATGCTGCCTTTAATCCTAGAAATGCAATAAATAAATGTTTTCCACAAAAACAACTTTCCTACGACAATGACACCAAATGTTTGTTCAATGGCTGAACATTCATTAGTGCCTTGAGGGCACACAGGTGCGGTTTCGGGCATGAAAAACCACATAAAGTATCCTCTGGTTCCGAGCCTGATTTAGCGTGTGTAGTTGCGGACTTGCGTCGTGGGGGCGCGGCGCATCGCTTTCGTACGAGCTTCCGCGCCCGCTCCTCATCAGCTGATCTTGCTGCATTTTCCCATGTTACGTAAAGATACCTCTAGTCGCCGTCGCGCGGCGCGGCTGGCGCGGCGAGGTGTGATGGGGCGCGCTTGTCACATCCACACACTAGTCGCTAGTCGCATGGTGATGAAACAAACAGAGGAGTGAGGAACAACTTATATGGTTATGTTTCTCGTCATAATTTGATTCAGAGTGCCAGACTGTTTACGTTCTAGGAACGCAAATGAACCGGCTCAATTGTTGAGCCGCGATTTGAACTGAAAACTGCCTACATGTAGGCAGTTCTTCCATAAATAAGGGTTAACCATTGCTACCAATCGTAACTTGTCCTCGTATCGGAAACAATGCTGCTCATGAACACCGTGCAATGTGTTTCGATAGTCAAAAACAAGATTGTCTCGAAACTAGAGATAAAAAAATTTAAACAATTGCGAGCAACAATTGATTTAGTATGAACTGAATCCTCATAACTAATAGATACAGAAGGCACAATCTTTTTTATTCACATCCTATTCGATTCGGCGCAGGTGCGTCAAGTCTATCCACACGTAATTTAACCAACTGAGCACGATGCAACTTTCGCCTGCGAGCCTCTCGTGTGGGAGCATTCTTAGATGTTTCAAAGAAACGAACATATGTATCGTTTATATTAATTCACCCTAAGAGGAAAAGAGAAAAAAATTCATTCTGGTTTAGCAATGGTCAGCGATAGAATGCGAGAAACACTGCCTCACATTAATGCAGAGATCAGTGGATTTCAGAAAATCTGGAAAATATCGTAAACTGAGTGGAACGTTGAGTCGGCAGACTCAGATAAATCTTACATCGTTAAGTGGCAGGGAAGATGCTTTTGCAATGTGATGGTATATTCAGAACTTAGAATTTTAAGATTCAAAAATCGTCGATTTTTTCTTCCAGGGCAACGTCCACTGTCGTCTCTGCGACGTGTGCCCCTACTCTTGGTTCTGCACGTGCCAAGATAATAGAACGGGCACTTCCTGTAAGCATAGGCATGCCGTTAAGACCTACGGCGACCTAGATCAGCAGTACAGTACTGTAGACGTTTGCGATTTTGAATTGGAAGCCGACGAGCTGAAAAGTAATTCTCCTGAGACGGAACCACAGCATCTACAGGAAGTGAATTTGCCCGCAGAGAAGGAGATAACTGGAGCTCAGCTTAACATAGAACTGGGTTATCCAAAATCGCATCCCATAGCATGAATTCATGAACAAACTTTCTCATTAAGAAATGTGTTGTTAATTACTGATTTTTTGCGAGCCTATATAATATATTTTGATACATTTAGAAGGTAATGTTGAATACATCACTGAACACGTGTTGAGGGAAGAAGCGTAAATCCGTGAAATTCCCTGTGAATGAGCAAGTTGTCATCATTAACGAAATACTCAGGGGCTGTTAGTTCAGCAGGTGTTGGCGTGGTCGCTTTCCACTACAATTGAAAATTAGCTCTTATAATGGATCCAATGTCAGTATTTGAGCTAAAAATGTATCCTAGAAAAAAGGTATGCTATATGAATCAAAACTCTGCCAGCGTTGGCCTCACCACTATTCGACTAGCGGTGTGTGTGTGTATGTGTGCGTGGTGTGACAAGCGCGCTCCATCACACCTCGCCGCGCCGCGCGACGGCGGCTAGAGGTACCCTCTATAAAACGGCGTAATTCACATCATTCGAGGCTCGAGCGGCGCGTGCGACGCCTGGGCCTCCGTCTACCCGACGCTCTCTCACTGTCTCTAAGCTCCGCTCCGCACCAGCACGCGTAGGAACCATGTGAATTTCGCCGTTTTATAACCTGTATCTTTACGTAACATGGCATTTTCCTTGACTTTCCTTGTTTTTTTCTTGTTTCTCACTTCTTTCTCAACAGTTTTTGGTTTTTTAATGATACTTTTGTTACATTACAACCGCTTGCTAATGTTTTGATTCCAGGAATAGCGGGAATCGTCGGCAACGGTCAGGATTCGCCACATTTCGGTACTTTTTATTTTCATGTGGTTTCAAGACTTAAACAATTTTTTTTTCGTTTTTTGCTTATTTCTCTTTTTGCTGACAAGCTTTTCATTGATCGGTTACCTTGTCAGAATTTTTTTATTGTTTAGGCAAGCTGGGTTGTCCAAAGGCCATCCTGGATGAGAAGCCACTGAAACACAGTGGTAACGAATTTCGTGCGAGCGGTCGCCGCGCCGCGCGTTCTCATTGGGGCGCGCCAGCCCACATCGGTTGCGAAACACCGCCGAACCCACGCTCCTTCACTTCTTCTCATGCTGTAGTTCACTTCTCCATTCCTTCCTCCTCTATGTTTTCATCCGTTGCAGTAGTAAATCTGCTTTAGTTGATTAAATAGGGAATTCGTACTCCTTCCCAGAGATTGGTTGCCTTTTTTGTCTACGAAGCTCGTGTCGATCGTTTCATCTGTGGAGTGATATAGGTAGGTAAGATTATCAACGTTTGAAAAAATGACATAGCTCGAAAGTACAGAAGAAGAATAGGCTCCATCCCACATCCTGCTCTCACATTGTGTGAAAATACAGAGTAGAACATACAATTTGTAAAAATGGCCGCACACTAGGGCAGGGATTCATGAAAGGCAAACCACGGTTACGGCTGGGCTAGCGGAGGAAACCGGGATTCACAAAAAATCCGGTTTGGTTACGGCTGGGCTACGATTGGGCTACGCGTAACCGCACCTCGGAGCTGCGGCTAACCGCGGTTAGCAGCGGTTTTGCGGCTTAGTCGTCGAATTGATGGTGTGTTGTATTAGTGCACAACACTGAGGCTCGAGGAAATACCGTTCTGGTTAATCGCAAACGAGGGGTTTCTCAGGTTTTCTGAATAAAATAACGTGTCATTTTGTTGATATGGACCATGAGCACAATTAATTCCAAAACCTTAGGCGAATACGCATAAAAACTTGATATCTTCAAGGAAAGCTGAAAATATAGGAATGCCGCTCGTTTTTGACTGCCACATTATAGGCCCGCTAGCCATAATGTGTTCCTCTCGATAACAACGAAAATTCTCAGAATCATCAACCTCATCTGTAAGTTTTATGTATGTTGCCCATGGCTAACTAAAATCTCTATGCCTGTCCTCCCTGCTCTCGCTCTCTTCTTTATTTTATCGCACATCGTTGTTCTTTTTGTCTCCACTTTTTGTTCCTAATTCTTGTCTTCCGTGCGCTGACCATTTACCGAGCAGCCACAGGCTCTTCGCTGGGGTTTCTCCACCATTTCGGTTCCGAATTCCCTCATTTTTCCTCAGAATTTTTCCCAGCACCTTTTATGCACGTTTTCGTCATTTTTCTGTTGGAAAACCCTAACTTGGTTTGGTACTGTGATGCATGATTTTGTTTTCGCATTTACAACGTTTTCTTCTACTTTTTTTCCGAAGCGCCCACTTGGATTTCAAATGTTAATGTTTTTTACATGGTTCTGTGATCAGCCTGGGTTTTCTCGATGTTTTTAGTTAAAACCTAGTTAAAACCCTTTTTCCCTTGCATTTTGAGCTTTTTTCCATATGATTTTTCTGAGGAGTCGCTTTAGTTTTCTCCTGTTGTGAGCGACAGTAAGCTTGTGAGACAGAATGACAAAGAGAAAAAAAACAAAAAAGGGATTCTTAGACAAAAAAAAGAGATGGAAAAAACTCGGAACTCAAACGACAAACAGAGAACTTGAAGCCAAAAACTCATCGAGAGGACGATGATGATCCCTGCAGCAACACCTAAGCCATGTGAAACACACAAAAAATTAGAGGGGCGTTTCGAAAAAAAAAAGAAGTTGAAAAGGCTAGTAATGCGAGAAAAAAGCTGAATCGGGGGTTAAAATTTCACCAGCAGGTTTGCGGCTCATCGTGAGAAAGCAGCACCACTTTATGTACTTTTGAAAAACCAGAAAGGATTTGTTAAAAAAAAGGAAAAAATGAAAAACTTAAAAATGGAAAAAACATCTCCAAGTTGGGAAGATCCCTTTAAATGCCTGCGATCCATTGAAGAAGGTAAAGCACAAGGTAGACAAAAATAAGAATTAAAAAAACAAACAAAATTAGCAATCATGTGCAATAAATACAGTGACGGGTTAGGGAAATTCCGACCCGAGTGCCAATATTGATTTTCACTAATCGAGATTCTCGGCGTCAATTGAGTGGCAAGTACGTGGGTGCGGAATGGTTAGCCACCCAACCGCGATGTGGCGTATTGTGAATGCCGGTTCGCGGTTTGGCTACCGCTGGGGTTGCTGCCCTAACCAAACCCAAACCTAGCCGGCTGCGTTCATGAATCCCAGCCTAGCAGTAGTTTCGAAACATGGTTCATCATTATTTGACTTCTTATTGTTGCACTGTTCTACCCTTTCGTTTAAAAAAGCATCTTCTTCTTCTCAAGCTTATCGTAGAGGGTGAATTGGGGCGCCGCTCGAAGAGTGCTGGTGTATATTACTTTGAGTTATTCTTAAACTTGGTATTCCCTATGTTTTAGGAAGATGAGGATTAAGGTCGCCCTTCACGGACGAAAAAATCTACCCGACGAAGATTGAAGAGGATATATCACATCAGAGTCTTGATAGCTTTATAGAGATCTACAGAGGTATGCATATTTGTCAAACTTTCTATTGTGTATCAGAAAAAGTATTAAATTTTGTTTATTCAAGTGTGTGAAGTATTAATGAGCACGACTAGTTTGGACTATCATACTGTGCTTATCTGGGTCAAATTCCGGTCCGCAATTGCGTCCCGACACGCTTTGCGGCCGCGCGCATTCGAATCAGAAGAGTTTCCAGCGCCGCAGCTACCGATCTGTTTATACTAGGTGGGTTTTAGAAACTGGAAACTGAACAAAATCGAAGAAAACTGTATAAAAAAGCCATATCGAGTCGGCTTTGGCGCTGGAAACTCGACTGACTCGAGCGCGTGCGGCCGCAAAGCGTGTCGCGACGCAATTGCGGACCGGAATTTGACCCAGATAAGCACAGTAATTAGATACCCCGTCATTGTCAAAGAGCGTAGAGCACCAGCGAGTCACTAGCGTAGAGCACCGTGTGGGAGTTCCACAAAATTTGTTTCTCATTAGATATAGCTTCAGAATTGCTTTCGGTGATTTGTCTGGGTCTCTTAGGCCTAGTGCATACTTCTGTCGCGGCGACGGGGCCGCGGTGTAGGAACTGGTACAACCCGCCGCGCCCAGCGCAGTGATCGATCGCGTCTAGCACTGACAATCGTCGCGCGCGGCCAATCTAGTGGGAGCTGCTATGCGCGACTGTGTCGTGCCTGTGTCGCGGCCAATCTACACTTTTCCACAATGTGCGCGCTGTTTAGCGCCGTCTGGATGGTGTGTCGTGTCGTCGTGCACTGCACTACGACACCGCGACGTAAACGCCAGACATCCGACCTGGAAGGCAATAATACGTTTGTTTCAAAAGTTTTTGGTTGGTAGATAGCCTCGTATTCGTTTGGTATGTGTTCTAATCGACAGTTCTTTCTTGTTAGATTATATAACGACGATCGGCCACTCGAAGGTATTCATATTCCGAATACTACCATGGATTTCTTCATGATTTCGATCACTCCACATTTTCTTCTTTCATGCTTTTTTTAAATGCAATGCACTACTCCTTGTCCGAATTATGTTCGCATTGAAAATCATAAAGAGAGACACTCTATTTTGAGAGCAAATTATAATTGTACAATTTCGAAAACAATTCGAACGAACGAAAAATGAAAAAATTTCGTTCGAAAGAATTTCGAACGAACGAAAATTGAGAAAATTTCGTTCGAAAAAAATTTGAACGAACGATTTTCGAAAAACTTTAAAAATTTCGGAGGTCGAACGAACGAAATTCGAAACTAATCGAAATTTCGATTTTTTTCGAAATTTCGTATTTTTTTCGAAATTCGTCGGAACTTTCGAAATTTGTTCGAAAAAATTCCGAACGAACGAATTTCGAAAAATTTTCGTTTGGCAAAAGCTCGAACGAACGGAGTCTGAAAAAATTTCGTTCGACGAATTTTCGAACGAACGAAAAAAATTTCGAAAAATCTTTCGAAAATTTCTTTCGTGTACAACTATAGAGCAAATACCACGAAAATGGAAAAGTGATATCGAATTTCGCAGAAACTGGCGCGAATCCACATTTCGAAATTCACTTGAAATTTTTTCAACCTTGCCTAGAATGGGTCTTTTTGGGTGCTGATCACTACGGAAATCACCATCGGTTGAGATTTTTTATGATTCGCGATCTTTACGGTGTATAAAACGTCAATCAGCCACCTTACATGATTTTGAAATATCGAAAGAAGTATCTTATCAATGATCACTGCCTTAAAAGTCTCCAGAGGTGAAGTTTTAGTCAAATCTGAAATTGAACAAAATCACCTCACATATAGAATATTTAGGTAAAGAGGGAGAGGACGAAATGAATTCCAGCTTCGTGTTGAGCACCCACACACGAGCCTGTGTTGGATGATAGAAGATTAGACCCTATTTTCGAGAGGAGATGAATAAACACTCTGTCAAGAAATTAGTGTGTATTTTGTCGTGGACGCAGTATTGCGTGATATCCATTCGCAGGCGACCGGCCTACCACAGATCACGTCGTTGAGCACTCTCTGTCGCGGCGACGCCGTCGCACCCGCGACGAAGTATGCACTAGGCCTTAGCTCGTGGCGGAGATAGTTTGCCTCGGTGGGGCTCAAAATTAGCCTGCGAAAATTAATAGAAAACAGCTGCGAAAAATTCCTGAATGTAGATTCCTAAGCACGAGCTTGCGAATGTAGCAAAAAAAGAGGTAAAAAATGTTGGAAAGAAGTCTGCAAAAACCAGCAAAAATAGCACAGCGAAAGTGTTATCTGGATCAATTCTGCTGAACCTAGCTAAAAACGAAGTGCTGATTGAAGGTAGTCGACGAAAATCACTGAGAATCAACGAAAACGTGAAAAGATTCAAAAAGAATTGTTGATATCGAAACTTCTCGCCAGACTCTCGATTTTTTAATTTCGAATAAGACCTAGGTTTCAACTGGATTCGGATACTGGAATCAATTTGCCAGCCTGAATAAGTTTAAATTTTCGAAAAATAGCGCAGCGAAAGTGTTGCAAAGAACAATCTTGCTGAAACTAGCTAAAACGAAGTGCTGTTGAAAAATCGAAAATCACTGAGAAACAGATCAAGACGTTGTGGAGAATCGGATTTTCTATGCGTGCTTCAAAACGCGTTTGAACCATAAAAATGTCTCAATAAAAAAAAACCGGTGAGAATCAGAAATGAAACGTAAAACATCGATGAAAGGTTGACTTCTTAACATCAGTAGTAAGTAGTGCTCCATTCAGCCTTGAACTTAGTTCTCGCAGTCCCCACTGATCCAATACTCCTTGGTGGATTCGTTGCAAAGGTGTGATTGTGTAGGATTGAATATCGATCTGACCAAATTCGTGTGCCTGGCGTCGTTTGGTTGCTGCGCTGAGATGGTGCGCTCCAGTGAGAACGGCGCGCCCCAATGAGAACGCGCGGCGCGGCGACCGCTCGCACGAAATTTGTTACCACTGTGTTTCAGTGGCTTCTATCCTGGATGTAAGTTTTTTTTTCCATTTCAAATCATTTTTTCTGGTAAAATCACTCTAATGATATATTTTTTGTTGTTATTCATTCCCCAAAATCTTTTTGCTGGGCATGGGTCATGCTCAAATGATTTACCTGTAAAATGATTTGAAATGAAAACAAAAGAACTCACATCCATGATGGTCTTTGGAGAATCCAGCTTGCCTAAACAATAAAAAAATTCTGACAAGGTAACCAATCAATGAAAAGCTTGCTAGCTTTCTAGCAAAAAGAGAAATAAGCAAGAAGCACAAAAAAAATGGTTCAAGTCTAGAAACCACATGAAAATAAAAAATACAGAAAATTGGCGATTCCTGACCGCTGCCGACGATTTCCGCTATTCCTGAAATCAAAACATTAGCAAGCGGTCGTAATGTAACAAAAGTATCATTGAAAAACCAAAAACTGTTGAAAAAGAAGTGAGAAACAGGAAAGAAAACAAGGAAAATCAAGGAAAATGCAGCATGATCAGCTGGTGAAGGGCGGGCGCGGCAGCTTGTACGAAAGCGATGCGCCGCGCCTTCACGACGCAAATCCGCAATTGCACACACTAAATCAGGAGCGGAACCAGTGGGTAATTGGCTGTTTAGATGTCAAAACGCACCCAAAACTTCATGGACGAAGCTTTAAGCCGAACAGCGCTACATAGGTTGGGCAAAGCCTGTTTTCGTGCCCTGAGTGCACATACTCAGAGAGTCGGGAGGTCCGATTCGGCCACGATAGGCCTTCTAATCGGGCACCTAGTCGAGTTGAAAGAAACTTTTGCAGCGGCACGTGCTGCTCCGAGGAGCACGTGGCCTGTTCTATAGGACTACGTGACGCAGAGAGACAAAACCCTTGCCGCACCCCAAGTTCCCACGCGGCAGCACGTGGCGTGTTCGATAGGAGTACGTGGCGCAGCAAGGCGAATCTTTTGCCGCACCCTATTTCTCACGCTGCAGCACATGGCCTGTTCGATAGTACTACGTGGCGCTGGCGGCGGGGTCCCTCCCTTTCGATGGGAGCTGATCTTCCCCAACAAGGATACGGTCCAAGTCACGGCCCGCAGCAGCGTATCACCCCCCACAGCAGTCCGCGACAGGGACATCACCCTCGCCACGGTCGACAGCGAGAGAGCTCCCCTTGCTGAGGACCGTTGGGGAAGAACCCTTAGCGGTTGAAAAATCGTCTAGAAAATGACTTGTAGTCACCTTCAAGAGCGGCCCCGAAAGGCGTACTGCGCTCTCTTTGGGGTCGGGCCCCTCATATACGTGCTGTGCGGCTGATATGCGCCGGGTCAGTTCTGAAGTGATCGATCAACGTGTTCAATAATGGGCATTGTGGCTCGTTCGTCGTCCAAACTCATTATAGTCGAACCGAAAGCGCATCGTGGCCGAGTGAAACGGCTGGCGGCACGTACTTCTCACTTGTACGACGATCAGGCCACGTGGCGCACGGAAAGTACGTGGCCGTATCGTCGTCCAACCGCTTTGTAGTCAAATTGAAAGCCTATCGTGGCCGAATGGGACCCCCCGACTCTCTTAGTACGCGAGGTTTCAGGCGTGAAAACCACATTTAGTAATTGGGTAGCCACATGTGAAAACGCATCCAGAATTTCATGGACGAAGCTTCAAGCCGAACAGCGCTACATAATGTGGGCGCAGCCTGTTTTCATGCCCTGAGGGCACGCAGGTGCTGTCTCAGGCATGAAAACCACATTTATAAATTGCTATCCGGATGTGAAAACGCACCTAAAATTTCATGGACGCAGCTTTAAGCCGAACAGCGATTTATAGGGTGGGGTCCATGAAAAAATCGATAGCTGTGAAATATATACTCAGACGTTCGCCGTTGTCTACAGGACACGGATGAGATGTCACCTCACGCAATGCTTCCTGTAGACATCCGAAAAGAGCAGAGGTCGCCCCTCGAGAACTGCCCGTCGCCCCCCTCCATGGTGCCGTAGACAACCTATCCGCGGAAACGCTTTTGCTGTAGACATCCCATCGGAGGAAGGTCTCCATTCCCGATTTCGCGTTCACATCCTATCAACATCCCGTAGACCTGATATTACCATCCCAGTGAAGCATCAGCCGCCTTATGACGTCACCAATCAAAAGGGAGTTTATCTCCTTAAGAAACTTGATAATGAGGCATTTTTTCAAAAGCTTTTAGAGGTATAAGTGAGCGCTCAACCGAAAATCCGTACAAGTCTAAAACGCTATCAGTGTGTGCAAAGTTTGGAAAATGTGCCTTCACCCTAAATTTGCTCAGTGGGGTAGTTTTGGGCGCTGAACACAGGCATGAGGTCCGTTTGCGGACTTCGCAAGCACTAATGCGCGTTTTTGCTAGAAAAAAAGGCGGGAATTACGAAATTTGACAGGCCATAACTTTTTCCGCAGATGTTCGTAGCAAAATCCGAGTTCAGATCCGAAGAGGACGTGCTAGAGTTGACCAGAAAACATTTATCAGCTTTCTGATCCGGTGGTACACCATGCGAGGTTCCCTAGTTAATCACAGTCAATGGGAAAGCTACTTGATGGGAAAGCTGTTTTAGCGTAGTCCGGAATGAGCAAAATGAAAAACCTTGCGAGGATGCCCTCGCTACTATGCTTCAACATTCTCAATTTTTAGTCGGCGTGCTCGACGAACTGGCCGACTTGCATGTCGGTGTGCTGCTACGATAACGCTGGACTACCTAGCAGCATGTGCTCCTGCTATTAAATTTTGCAACACGTGCTCCTCCGGTAAAATTTTGCAGCACGTGTTGCTGTTTGGAGCACGTGTTTCTGCAATACACCCATTCAATGGGTGTGGTCACTCGAGTTGGATACATATTCGACACGCATTGAATGCGGCGACTTTTTTTTGAGCACGCAATAATGTACTCCATTTCGCTCATTCCGGACTACGCTAAAATGGCTTCTTTGCTAACCAGAGAATGTGATATCGGCCAACTACGCTTATTTTTTTAATTCTACATTTTTTCTTCTAGCTACATTTACCTTTCCTCAAGTATTGACAACATGGATGGGAATCAGGGTAAATAAACCACCGAATGATCAGAGATTCCTCTCAAACATCTTAAAACGACGACGCAAAGGACACTTATAAACGGACGAAAAAAAAAACTGAAATCTGCCAACGAAGGCGGTTGCTGAAAGCTCCGTAAACCACGGAATCCTTCGGGTCCACCACGGGGAACTCCGCGAGGTCCACCTCTCGGCAGGACACCAACACCCCTTTCACTGAAAGACGTTATTAGAAAACGAATCACAGATCTCAAATAATCAAAAAAATGAGAAGAATTACTTTAGAAGTCTACAGCATCATTAAAAAAAACGAATTGCGCTTCTAACATAACCAAAAATGAGAACTCGGGCGGCACAATCTTCGTGATACATTGATTGATGGACGCTACCAACACCCCTTCTCGCGAATGTTCTGTAGAACAGCCCATCGACCTGCACCGCCGCCGTAGACATCCCGATTTGTCGTCCTGTAGACAACAACTCGGTCTGCATCGATTTGTGGCAATCGGCGGGATTGCTGGTCGATGGGCTGTTTAACAGCCCGTCGTCCCCTGCTCAACAGCACACCGGTACGGCCCCGCGTAGAGCTGCCTGTTCGCCAGCGGTGACTCGTTCTGGGCGGATCGACGTCCTGTAGACAACGGCGAACGTCTGAGTACAAGTATTTAACGAAGAAATTGGGCCTCGTTGGGGCCAGGCGGAATGTAAGACAGCACTTTTTTGTCAATAGGGCGGGGTCTGAATTCAACAAATTACTTCGGTCAGGCTTGGTAGTTGGGAAGTTCACTGAATTCAAAAAGGCGCTTGAGATTTATCTGTTCTCCCAGGAGCGATGTTTGTAAGATCTCATCCCTTCATGGTGCCGGTGTTGTCTCGTAGTCAGTTTATCGATCTGCTTTATTATTGTCCTCTATCTTTGATCTTTTTCAGTTGCCGTTTAGGTGTTTCCTTTTGTTGTTTGTCTATCACACGGTACTACCGTGTAATAAATCAAATCAAATCAAATCAAATCAAGTTTGAATTAGGGAGCTTCGCGTTGTTACAACGTGCGGAAAGCCTAGCCACGGACCCAAGTAATCAATCTCATTCTTTTAACCGATTGAAAACGGTCTTTGAAGTCCCATTTTTAGGTGTGATACAATTGATTGTATCACACCTAAAAATGGGTCTTCGATTACGAAATTCCAGAACATCTGTGTCATTTCGTTGACAGGATAGTCCGCTTGTAATGACCTCGACGACAGCGAATACGAAACACTGCTGCTGCTGACATATCCAGAAGCACTTTGGCGACACACCTTACCTGGCCAAGACTCCTCCTCCAAGTTACAGTCATCAACGATGGTCATGCTACTGTCGTCTATTGTCTTGCATGCCTCATCACCAGTGAATTGTAAGCTCTTCTTGTGTGTTCCTGCCGTATTTCTACATCTCCATTTCGTATCTTGCCTCATTTGTTTTTTCGCAGTTGTTTCTATCTATTCAGTTTCTTTTTTGATGTCCTGTCTCGTTTTTCTATCTCCATATCATCTCCAGTTTATTTTGACCTCTTATTGTGATCTCATTTTGTCGTCTCTGTTTGCCATGATTTTTTATACTAACGGTATAGCTCTCACCCCCCCCCGCTCTGATAGAAGTCTATCTTGGTTCTTGGCTGACCAAACGTCCGACCACCCATCCCTTCGGATGTCGACCGACCCCCTCTGTGATACAGCACACCTCACGCCGAACCCTGTCTCTCACTATGAGCGAACTTGGCGAACAGCGTTTACAATGTCGGAAAAGTCGCCAGTTGATGTTCCGCCGTCATGCTTCTACCAATCCAAACATCGCTGGCTTCAACCGTGTTCCTTCGGTGCTCAGCCACCTATTCCCAGCTGTAATTCTGTCACTCATCTAGTATTACCAGCCGTTCTACCAGCTGCATAACCCCTACTAGTGCTACGATCTCCTAAATAAAATTGATCAATTTTTTGAGCGTGTATGCAGACTCGGGTACGTTGACAAGTTTTCTCCCCGAATCTCATAAGTTGGTGAGTTGCCTCGTAAGGAAGACTCGACAGCCCTTGATGAAAGCCCCGCGATCGACACTCATGTAAAAGATATGATGCTCTGAAGTTTCTAAGCATACATGAATGGGGTGAAAGCAGTGGAACATTGATTTATTCAGCTTATTATGGAACCACAACAATTTCCGAAAGACGACTCGTAGATTACTTGAGATCTTGTTTGTTGACCAACCCCGCATACAGTCCTCCTCTTGCCAGCAACTGTTGATGTGTCCCTTGCTCCTTAAAACTAACTGATAACTCTGATAACTACAATGAACGCGTCGAAAAACAAGATATAAATCACTATCGTGCTTCTACTGTTGTTTAGACGATAGTGATCAGCTGTGGTCGTTAAGAAATGAAAAAAGAAATCGTTGCAAGAACTGAGAATTTTGTCACCATTTATAGTGTAGAAAGCCGGATTACGTCGGAACTATGTAGTCCGCGCGGCGCCGTCCGATGTCATCCGCGGCGAGCAGTCCGAATTCGTCCGCCAGGGCTCTCGATAAAATTGAGGCTCAAATCGGTGGCTTCTCCAATTATGCGACCGTATCGTGAGTGTTACTGTCGTAAATACTTGAGAATCGATGAACTTATTAGGGAATATCCCTGATTGCCTCATCTTTCAATATATTCTCTGCGCGATTCCATATATTCTTTGTGTGTAGACTTGTAATGTGTTACTTCTACACTGTCTTTCATTCATAATGTTTTTGCCAGTCGAGCGAAGTCTTTGAAAGACGGTGTTCGATGTTGGTCTGAACGAAAATTTTCATTCGAACATGACGGTAACATAACATTAAAATGCTATCTAAAACGAAATAGTCTGACAACGCTCTCAATATGTATACCATATCGAGGGTTGAGAGATTTGAAGCGGTTTTGATTAAAATTGTTTTTTTTCTTGAGTTGACAGGCATAAAAACATTGCATCTACCATCTACCACTGCATCTACCACACCACCCCTGTATTTATGTATCTGAATAAGATTCCACTGGAGAAGCACTATCCTAAACGAAAGCATTCTGCTAGAGTTTCAAGCACAGTTAGAGATTCAGTTGACAAGGTGAAAATAGAAAAAAACGGTATATTCTGAAAGTCTCTCTAGTTACTAACGCCTTCCCCAAAAGCTGGTATTTCTCATAACGTTATCAACCAGTGGTGAATCAGCGTTCGTATCCCGTGCGTAAGCACATTCTCTTGAAGTCAATGAATTTCGGCGATTCACGTGCCGGACGAGTTCGGACGCCAGGCGGACGACTTCGGACATCGCGCCGCGAACGAGTTCGGACGGCGCTAGAGTTCCGACGCAACCAGAAAGCCGTATTCAAAGGTTGGGCGCGAAGCCGTTCGATCGATAGCAGTCATTACTTCCTTTTCTCGCGTACAGTTTTTCCCTTCATACAGCGTGATGTTTTTCTGGGGCCTAGTGCATACTTGCCGCGACGGGCGACGCGGCATCGTGTTTGGGGGTAGATGTCGACAGAAATTCGATATGGTTCGATTGCACTGTCGCTGCCGCGCGTCGCGGTTAGTATGAACTAGGCTTAATAGAATGACACGGACGAAACCATTGTGAACCTGACTGATTTTTCGAAAGAAATTGTGTGTTTTACCTCAACGTCCCCATCTTTGATGACAACTATAGTGTCCGCATTTTGAATTGAAGAGAGACGGTGAGCGATAATGACACAAGTTCTACCGCGTCTTGCCCTTTCTAGTGCTTCTTGTACGACCTGAAGAAAGAATCCGAGATTTCTTGTATGAAAGTGCACTGGAAGTGGATTTCACAAACACACTTTTTCGCTTTCGGTATCCAAGGCACTGGTAGCTTCATCCAGGAGAAGAATCTTCGGATCGCGAATCACAGCTCGAGCTATGGCGATTCGCTGCTTCTGGCCCCCGGACAGCATGCTGCCTCTTTCACCAACAATCGTGTCATAACCCTGCAATAGAAAGGATAATCAATGCTGCGGAATCTCAATGACGCCTAAATGCAGATTAAAGGCAGATGTACAATACCCGCGCTAAGTTTTTTAAAAACGGGCAGTATTTACCAAACTTGGCAAAAAAAAACGTCCGATGCTTGTAACTTTTTTGAACAACGTTTTTGGATTCTTAAAACGTCGTCATACTCACAGCTCAAATTCCAACAAAATAATGTACGTTAAGAACCAAAGTTTCAAATAATCGCTTTGTTTTCGAGTTAAATTGTTTTTGCGGTCGTTTCACGAAAACGTCGCGCGCGGCAAAGTGCGGCGAAACTTTGAGTTGTAATTGTACAGTTAATAGATGGGCATTCTCTATGTTTTCCTGGTTAATTAAATGAAGGTGGGACAATCTCGAGATCTGTGCAGATTGAATTTTCGAAATCCTTCATTAAACACGCTCGGGAGCTTACTGAAAAGTTGCGAAAGCCCCAGACCGATAAATGGAGGATTTTCAAAAATCATTCTGCACAGATCTCGAGATAGCCCTACTTTCATCCAATTCGCGAAGGAAACATAGAGATTGCTGTTCTACTTCTTCTACAATTACTGTGCTTCTCTGGACCAAATTCCGGTCCGCCATTGCGTCTCGACACGCTTTGCGGCCGCACGCTCCCGGGTCAGAAGAGTTTCCAGCGCTGCTGCCGCCGATCTGTGGACTCTAGGTGGTTTTTGCAAACTGGAACTTAGAAAAATTGGAGAAAACTAAATAAAAAGGCAAATCGAGTCGGCTTTGGCGCTGGAAGTTCGACCGACTCGAGCGCGTGCGGTCGCAAAGCGTGTCGAGACTCAATTGCGGACCGGAATTCGGCCCAGAGAAGCACAGTACCACTCAAAGTTTCGCCACACATAGCCGCGCGCGACGTTTTTGTGAAACGACCGCAAAAACAATTTTACTCCAAAACAAAGCGATTTCAGGGAACTTCGGTCCACAGTGTACATTGTTATGTAGACATTTGCGCTGTGAACATGAAAGCGTTTTCGGAATTCAAAAACGTCTTCATTCAAAAAAGTTACATGCATCGGACGCTTTTTTGCCAAGTTTGCCAGATGCTCCCCGGTTTTTACAAAACTTAGCGCAGGTATTGTAGTTCACGCAAGAGCCGTATCGCATTTTCCATGTTTTTTAACAGGCCATCCCTCGAGGTATAGGATAATAGTGTTAACGAAACCCTTAGCTTTTGGAAAAAGTCTCGCTTTGAAGGTACAGTTCCTGTTTCTCAGTTTTTCCTCTCAGCTTGGGAAGAATTTCACTCTGATCACAGTGATGTCTCCAGAATCGCTGAGAATCCACTAACAATAAGAATGACCTCCGAACATTACGACTTTGAATAGCGGGACTTTTGTGGACGAGTAGTCGCAGGTTTATTTTTTCTTGTAGTTTACCGAATGCGTTCCGGAGCAGATCACAGTATAAAGTTAGACCAATAACAAATGGAAGAACATAGATTTTGATCAGAATCCATCTCGCATCTTGTCTTTATTGAGCATAAAAACTTCGCGATGAACGTTACCCATTTTTCTTTGCTGGGGGCGGGGTCGACCTTTTTTCGCGCTTTTTCTCGCTTAGAGATTTCGCGCCTGGCAGGGATGCTATACTCGGCAGCCGGAATGTAATATCAAAAATTACCCCTCAGGATGGACTGCGTCTTTAAAGGCAGCATACATGCTCTCAAAAAAGGTTGAGATAGCTATTTTAATGATATTACGGGCTCTAGTAGAACGCTCACAAAGTTGGAGGCGTCGAAAATGAGTTGAAATGACTGTATTTGAGCCGTACTGAGTCACCACATAATCCTTTCTCCGCCCACCTGTACGGACTTCGCCCCTCAATACAATTCAGTGCTCGAGTACGGTCATCTTGACTCATTTTTTACGCATCTGAGGGTGTAAGCTTTCCAGTAAAGGTCATACGAGTGTATTCGCGTCGTTATCCCAGCCAATTTGTGGTAAAATGGATGCATAATGGCTCTTTCAGTATTGGTCCGGAAGTGGACGAGTTACACCGCATTGGCTAAAATATGTAGCTTCGGAAGACCGGCCTCTTTTGACGAGATTCCGTACATTCGACCTTCTGTATCTTCACAATGGAGAGTTGAGTACCCATCAAACTCTCTTTGCGTTCTCAAGCAAGCCCAACTAATGGTTCAACCCCAAAAGAGGGCTTGTGGTTTCCAGCGTGTCCGATGCCTTCAGGAACCCATTCAGCTCTTCCAGAGTGCCTCACCGAAGGAAGGTTAACAATGAAGTTGTGGGCGTTAGCCAATTTGGCGGCATCTTCGATCTGAGAATTCGTTGCATTCTCAATTCCATACGCTATGTTCTCCCTGAATTTCAAAGTCAAGTAGAGATAAAAAACCATTTGTAGAGTCATCTAACCGGATGGAGTAGTTGAAGAGAATAGGTTCCTGACCAACAAGGGAGATTTGTGAACGAAGATGCCTTAGATTCACTTCCCGAGCGTCTTCCTCATCGAACAACTAAAAGTAAAATTTATTTCAGTAGTCTGTCAGGCAGACTTGCAGGCTATCAGGATATTTTCCGAAACGTATTCTCCTAGAAGCTCTACTTCGAGAAAGCTCACCACTTTCCCAACCACTGGATCCATAGAATCGTTCGATTAGCTGAATAGAAGTGCTTTTACCGCAACCGCTTGGTCCGGACGAGTGCTACGGTTTTCCTGCAGGAATCTGAAAAGGCGGTAGCATTTTCATATTTAGTTTCTTCACGGAAAAAACTTACGAACCTTCAAGTTGATACCCTTTAGTACCATATTTCTGCGCGTAACTGGGTATGAGAAGAATAGGCGTTGAAACGAATACTTCCTTTCAAGGTCTACAAAAGACTAATGATTATGGGATTCAGGTAAGTAACATTTGAAAGTCGACTGTGGTGGAGACGTGATTAGGCTATGGGGCAGGGTGAAGGACAGGGCTAAGCGAAAAATTTTCGAAACCGAAAAAAGAAAATGTTTCGGTCAAAAAATTGTAGAATGCCTAACCACTCTATGTTACGTTGTGAAAAATACATTTTCTTCATTTTTTCGTTATTTTCGGTTTTTTTCCCGGAAAATCAATAACGAAATTTTTTCGAAAAATGGCTCTGGTGTTGCCTTCCCGTTTTAGGTACGAGTTGGAGCCCTGGAATTTCTATAAAATCCGTGGTGTACGTGGGAATTCTACCAATTTTCTTCAAGTCGTTTGAACCAAGAGGTGGGCGTAATTGCTACGTTGGATCAAAATCTTCTTCGGTTCTCCTTCCCTTTCTGTTGTTGCATAGGTTTTCAGAAAACTGACAGTTGGAAGTTCAGCCGCATTGCCCGGCATTGTAATTCTCAATTTGAAGTTATGGTAAGGGTTAGGAGTAATGGCAAGGTTCGTTAAAGACCGTGTTCACGATAATCATCGATTTTGAAATTATTGCTGATGCGATTGTTTGGCTCCCGGGTAGAACTGAAATGACGAAGAATTCGAGAAAAACGCGCCAGAAGGGCACATAGTCCTCAAATCTCACCCCGCCTCATAATTCTCACAGGAACTGTTCTTTGTGACTATGAAATCTTCTAAGGAACCGTCTTTTGCAATTCTCTACTCTCTGTTGCTCCGTTCTTTCCTCAGGACCTGAAGTAATTCTGCATTGCATAGAATATTCTTCTATTTTCGATTGACCCCAATTTCCTCCGGTGACAACCACCATGAACATGTTCATCCGATCGGACGACTAGTCCAGGCCAGAGAATAACGTCACTGAAATAAGACGTTTTAGGGCATTTCTCGCTGTTTCTTCCTAATGTTGGTAATGCGTTGGTAGCCAACACATTGTTTTGAGTGGAAAACTCGCGAACGAAAATTGTCGTGAACACTGCTTCTAAGGGCAGTATCATGTAAGCGACTCACAGTGGTTTTTCCTAGTGGTGAAAGACTGTCAATCTTCGGTTTTTCTCTTAGCATCCGGAAGAGCAGAGCTGCGGAGAGGCGTGCTCGTACGTACTCTGGAAAATATGTGGCGAATGCAATGAGTGACATCGAGGCGGTGTTCAGGGCTTCAATAACCCTAAAAAAGTGGGAGTGATACCAGGAAGAAGGCACAGCTAATACAATTGCTAGACTCACTGAAAAACTGTGTATGGGGAGGATATTCTCTTGTGAACCAGCCAGATGCCGTAGCGATAGGCGCAGGCGAAGTTGAAGTTCACGAAGCTGACGGAGAGCGCATATGTCAGCGACTGAATTATACCTGAAAAGCACTTTCTAGTAGATGAGAGACGTTTTTCCTTTCAACTCCTTCATTTGCCGTTGTCCTTAGGACACTAGAAAGATGACCTCACAGGCTGCTTCTTCCTAGGATGTCTAATTAGACATTTAAAAGGGTCGCTGCCAGCCCAACGACAACTGCCTCTCTTCATAAAATCCCAATTTTGCAATCACATCCTATCACCGTCCCTCCATGTTTAAAGATGCACGATAGGCGGCTTTTGTGTGGTTAGCCGCGCCTCTCTCACTAAGGAACCTTGCTAGACAAGTATGGGCTTTTAATAGTCGATGAGTGTTTTCTGGTCAATTCGGAAATGCTCTCTCTGAATCTGTAATAGGATTTTGCAACAAACCGAAAATTAACATTTTGTTACCGGATTACTTTACGTACAGTATTGCTGGTTCACTATCCATTATGCATTATTTTCCCAGCTTAATAGTTATAATTGAATGCTAGTATAGTGCTATCTCGGAGTTCCATTGCAGATTGCAAGATTTATTGTGAAGCTTAAAGCACTGTGCAAAGATTTCGGAAAAGGTGCTCAGAAAGTGTGCAAAAGTTTTTCTCCAGAACTTTGCCTCTGGTGAGCCTAGCACCTTTCCCAGACCTAGTCCGCCGTTGGTTGTGGACCGCAACTACGACTAGACAGACCATTTACTTGCGTTGAGCATACCATATTTAGCAAGAAGTAGCTCTGGGGCGGCATGCACGTACGCGGCGGGTTAGGTTGGGGTTAGGCAGGGTTTGGGGCGTCGGCGCGTTTGATCATTGCTGTGCGAGTGCTAGAGATAATCAATAGTTGGGGTCTCAACGGGGTTTCGGCTGCCCCACCCTCCTACGTAGGGTTTGCGAGGGAACGATTTTTTAGTGCTAGCCTAACCCCCTTTTAGCCCTCGCGCTGCTATCATCAAAATGCGCCGACGCTCCAAACCCTGCCTATCCCCAACCTAACCCGCCGCGTACGTGCATGCCGCCCCTGAAGTCGAGATTGGTTTGAGGGGGACCGGAAAGTAATGTTGTTTTCTTACGCTAAATACAAACACATGGATTTTTAACGAGTCTTTATTTTTAATCATGTTCATGTTTATTACATAAGGTGAACTTATGTTAGGATATGAATATAATAATAATAATAATCAAACCAGAAGAATAAAATAACAAAAACGATGATAAAAAATCTAAAACAAGGCAAGAGCGCGTTCTCGCAAACTAGGCAATTGTCAAACGAACACATTGGTGAGAAAAAAACTTCAGTGAAGAAGACAAAGTTTTGGAGAAAACCTATTTGCTCGACAGAAACCTGTTCACAATCCTTAGGAAGCTAGTGAATTTACCAGGAATTTCGAAACTCTTACTAGGTTTGGCGTACTCGGAACCGGCTCGGCATACGAACGAGTTGGCCCTCACCGATAGCTTAGCCCGAGGTATTTGAATTTTGAACGTGAGACCTCGAGTTATGGATTCTTTGAGAGGGAAAAATTAGTTGCATCAAAATGAACAAAATTGTTAAGGATTTATACGTCATGAATAAATCTTGCTTCTTCCGACTGTGGCCCAGTTGCAGTTGTTATTCTAGGCCCAGTTGTGAATTCACTGTGTTTTCAGGTACTGAATCGTAGGTGAACCTTCCTGTTCTCAGAAACAATTTTCTTGTAAAGCTGTTTCAAAGTTTTCTAACATTAGAATATGCTTTGCTTTTATGGGGTGGAACACTGGTGGGTGTACCGTTCTCCAATAATGGCCTGATGTAGACCTTATAGGCTTTGAGGAGCGTTTTGGGATCTGTGGATGATTAACATCTGAAAAGGTTACATACCTTTCGCGTAGCATTACTAGCAATGTTTTTACAATGTGTATCGAAATCAAGATTTTGCGATATTTGAAAGCCGAGGTCTCGGATTTCGGAAACCTGAAAGATTTTAACGTCGCCGATATGTATATATTTTTCCAATTTTTTTTACCCAGGTGTAAACTTTTGGTTTTTTGTTTGGCCAGAGAAAGATTCCAATGCTGAGACCATTCATGTATTGAACTTATGGACGCCTGCATTGCTCTAACGTCTTCCTGGCTCTCAATGCTTTTATAAACTTTCCAGTCATCAGCAAGCGCCTTGCATGTGACTCCATGGACATTTATGATGCTTGGTATTTTCCTTGTATAAATATTAAACAGAATAGGAGATAAGACTGATCCCTGAGGAACTCCGCTCTTTGCTGTCCTGAGCGAAGATAATTGGCCTTTGACATTAACACGAAAGTTCCGATGTGTCAAAAATTCTTCCAGCCAACGAACTATCCTGGGATGGAGCCCGATTACTTCTAGCTGCTCAATAAGTTTTTTATGGGGTACCTTATCAAAGGCTTTTTCGAAATCGAAGTAAACAACATCGACAGAGTGGAATTGTCGTGGAACCTCCTTTACGAAAACCGTGTTGTTCGTCAGGAATTATTCTATTCTCATCGAGATGTTTAACGATTGTTTTTTTTTCTGAGTATTTTCTCGAAAATACGGCAAAAAACGGACGTAATGCTCATTGGACGGTAATCTGAAGGCTGATTGTAGGATGGTTTTTAGGGAGTGGAATAATGAGGGATTGTGTCCATTTCTCGGGTATTTCAGCGCGCATAAAGCAAAGATTGAAGATAGTTTTAAGGGGGCCAGCAATTTCAGCAGCAACTTTTTCAACAAAGACAAGTGGGATATGGTCCGGGGTTAGAGAATATGAATTGGGCTATTTAGCTAAACGTTCTAGGATTGTATCGCGGTGGAACCAGATGGTGTCCCGCATTTGAGGGAATTCATGAATAGCAAGTGTGCTTGTTTTTCCGTGAGGTGGAGTGGAGTTTAAACTAGATGTGGCATATACATCTTCAAATGTTTGTGCAAGTATTTCAGCCTTCTCCGAATCTGAGCGGTACTTATTCCCTAAGCTCTCACAATCAGAAAGGACCTGTACCGAGGATTTTTCTTAAAGTTTAGCATAAAGCATTCGAAAAAATGAGTTAGGTTTAACAGGGATGGCATGCATGAATACGGCAGCGATGGTCAGGGAGCGCTACGCCGCACGCACGCACCACGATTTGAATTCAAGTTGCGATGCGTGCACGTGACGTTGCGCTTCCCTACCAGGGGTGTGCGGCAAAGGAATTTAAAAATTCGGCAAACGGCAACGGCAAACCCCAAAAATGACCGGCAAACGGCAAAATCTGTGTTGTGCGACAATACACCAACACTTGCTTAGTCATGTCGTATTCCATGCTATATCTGCCAGTTACTATGTGCCTGGCGTTTCAATAGCCTCTAAAGAAGAAAAATACCATGCATCAAAAGTTACTTGAAGTCTCGGAGTCACTATCAAGGTCAACAAGGTTGTGAGCTTTGGATAATTCTGTTAATTCTTCCCCACTAATTGAAGCTCCCGTTGAAATCAATGCTAGAGATCCAAAAGATGGGCGTCTTTTCGAGCAGTGCAAGGTGTGATCGACCTTCAAATGATTCTTTCTGAATTAGGCTCGCGGCCAGCGCGATCCAGCCTAGTCGATTCGGGGACGATCAGAAAATCGTAAGCAAGCTTGGTGCGATGGGTTTGCGAGCCAATCCAAAGACTGTGGCCGATACCGGTACGACATTCAGGTGAGAATACGCAATGATTGTGCGTATTCTCAGTGATGGCGACTGACAATCCACACCGCGATCAGCAGCGCGCGGCTTAGGTTATGACCGGAGTCACTCACAATTTTGTTAGTAGCAAGTAGTAGGCTCAAGTTTCTCAATTTCGCTCACTTCAAACTACGTATGAAGGCTTTGCCTTGTGATGCTACAGGAGTGGAGTAAAACTAGTCTAGTTGAATGCAGTGCTCACGATAGAAACAGCCTTCGAATTTCCACCGGAAATATAGAGCTTCGAGGGGCATGCTGATCGAAAACACAGATTGAGAGGCACCTAAAGACTGTTCGACTGGTACATGCGACGGATGGCCGCTGTGCTTACATCGTCACTGGAGCTCCGCGTGAAGTACGTTTAGTCAACCGGACTGCTCTTGGGCGCGTCCCTTTCTGTGTGTATTCGGCCTACAAGCCGGCATGAGGCCAACTACAACAACAATGCCGGCTAGAAACAAGCAATAATTTGCTCTATGAAGTCCCAAAAATTGCATGTGATGTGCCCGCCCCACCCACTTTCCCTGCGGCGACCGAGGAGGTGGGTGGGGCGAGCACACCACATTCAAGTTTCAGGGCCGTTTAATTTTATTGGTTGTTCGTTTCAAGTTGGTTTTCGACACTATTGTTGCAATGGGCCTCAGACCCTTCGATTTCTGGCGTAAAGTTGAATGCGGTTTTAATCATTGCCTTGAAGAATTTTTCATTTTCTCATCTTCATAGCATTTCTTAAAAACTCAGCTCTGTCACAGAGTAAACCCTTCATTCCAGCTAATGATCTCGGAGCCGATATAATTATTGAACACTGCTTTTGCTGACCGCTGTGAAGATTGCTCAATTTTAAAAAAGCCGGACAAAGAATTTGCAGAATTGATCAACTTCCTGTCCCAATTATTACCATCAGCCCACCAACCGTAGATAAGCGGACCGATTTACATGAGTTCTGAACTGGTTCATATGTCTAAAGAAAACTGCTTTCACGCTAAAACTTTGACATCACTTGGTTGTAGTATTCGGTATGTTTCTGAAAAAGGTTTTTTTTTAATTATGGCATTTTTGAGGGATTAAGAATTTGATGATTGAAAACACGTTCGGAGGCAACCTAGAACTCGAAGGAACTCCTCTGATTACCCAGTGAATATGTTTTCATCAGTTACAGATTGAATGGGTACAATTATACATTACATGGGATGGAACCACCTAAATAAATTATTTGTAGCAGCTTCAAATCGCTGACCGAAACAGAAGCTGCGGTAAGGGCAAATCCTGTTGTTTAAACGTATTTTTGCCAAAATTTTGCCGTTTTAGACGAAAATTTCGGCAAACGGCAACGGCAACGGCAAACCCCAAAAATGGCCGGCAAACGGCAAACGGCAATCGGCAAACGGCAATTGCCGCACACCCCTGTTCCCTACCCTGGCCGCCGCATTTATGCATGCCACTCCTGAAGCGATTATCTTTCTTTTCGACGGATGCAGAAAATTTTTTGAGTTTTCTAGAAAACCTATTCGAATGAACTTTGAACCGATGTTTATTTGCGATCGACGGAAAAAGAAGAGATTTTTTCCAGGAGTTCTCCCTTAAATTTGCGAATGAGATCAAGTAATTTGGACTGTTGTAATGGTTTTCTCGTGCACGGAACATAGGTGTCGATACAGTGCTTTAAAACGGAAATTAGCATTTCATACATACTGATTGCCGAGTCTAAACGAGAGAAAGAACCTATCTAATCAATACTCTGAAGATGCTGAAATATTGCACAGTAGTTGGCTTCGCTGAACTCTGACACATCGGAACTTCTTGAGGCAACATTGAGATTTAATCAAAAACTCAACTGTGTAATGATCGCTGCTTCCAATGGGAGGCTTTCTTTGGAGTTCCTTGAGAAAAGGTTTTTTGTTGGTCAAAACCAGATCCAAAACATGATTGTCTCTGGTGGGTTCTGTGACAAGTTGACTGATATTATGAGTGGAGCATAAATAGAGAAAATCTATAGAGGCCTTAGAGCTCGCCGATTTTCCTTGCCGAGAAATAGCAGGGTAGTTCAGGTCGCCGGTAAGAACCGAAAATGAGTCGTGGGCGAGTAAGTCACTGATAGCGTTTAATAGTTGAAGATTGCTGTGATTAGAGCAGGAAGGTGTACGATAAACTCCTATGAGGCGCAAGGTGTAAGTGCCTAGTGAGATGTCACAACATAGTATTTCGTTAGAGTTCGGGACAGATTCGTGAAAAATTATTTCATGCGATAAGGACGACTTCATGAGGAGATGATGTGATGTGATGTATTCTCGATGATTTTCAATATCCTTTTGCCATCTAGTGGGTAAATTTTCAATTTCTGCCCGGTAAGAATTAATTGGTTTTACGGCAAAATATCTAGAAATTGCATTTTGGATGTCACCCAAATTTGCAAATGTTTTGCCACCTAAAAAGTGTCGCTGCGCTCGGAATAAGTGGAAATCGGATGGTGCAACAACGGGTGGATATGATGGATGAGGGAGCATCTCCCACCCCAATTCATTAATTTTAGGATCGCCTTGCGCAGTGCGGTCTTTAATTGTCGTGTTGGAGAATGACGTCTTTTCTGTTGACAATAGCTGGTTTTTTTCAATTAAAGATTGGCAGACTCAGAAAAAAACTGTAAAATATTTGGTAGACAATTTGACAGAAGATGCCTTGATAATTTGAGGTCCGTTGCAAAATCGGATAGCGAATTTAGAATGACCGTGTTCGATTTTATCTCCAGACATTCACCGATTTGCAAAAGCCCATACACGGTTCTAGTCAGTGAATACGTTGCTCAAGGCACACGTAATAGAAAAACAGGGATGCCTGAAACGAGAGTAAAAGACATGGAAAATCGAGTATTGGCTATTGGATATTCCTAGAAGCTCAATAGCATCTTCCCTGCATGGCGTTTGAAATTCAACAGAGCACGAGTAGGGATGAGCGGAATAAATTATGAAAATTCGGAAATCAGTTTTCGCGTTTCGAAACAAAAATGTTTTTCTCGGGTTTCGGAAATCGGGCGCGAAATGCCTGAAAATGCGCGGAAGTGCGGTTTTCGGAACGCGAAACGCCAAAAACCTTCGAGAAAGAAAAGAAAGAAGGACGTTACCTTCCGTCCCAGATGACTCGACATTTTCGCTTTCCGCAGCACTTTCTGTGGTTTTCGGAACGCGGAATGCCCAAAATGCGCGAAACTGCGGGTTTCGGAACGCGAAACGCGGACCTCCTCTCATCCCTGAGCACGAGGAATGGGCAGTGGAGTGGCGTTAAGATTCAACGAAACAAAGGTGGATCCAGCTCTACATGTGAACGAAAAGGCTCTCGTATTGCTTTTGGGAGCTGAATAAGAGATTTTCTCCGTGCTTCCCCTAGTTCTGGAGCGAACCAGCCTAAAATTTTTTGAGACGTTAGTTTTCATGAGGCCTGATAGAATTTTGAAGACTACGCATCCATCATAGAGTTGTCGGCGAGAATATAAGGAATGAAATTTGATCTCTCTATTCCTGCCTTCTGCATTGAGTATGCTATTACCTACAAGGCCCTATCTTTGCTCTGATATATATACTTTGCGTAAAGTTGTTTTGAATTTTCTCTAATAGTAGAGCATCTTTACGCTTCTTTGGTGAAAAAACCGATGTTTCGCTTTCTACAATTGGCCATACAATGGTTAGCGAGGTTCCCCAGTCAGATGTCTACAGGCAGCGTTTCATGAGGTGACGTCGTTCTTTCGTCATGTATACAACAGGAAGAACGCATGTTGAAAAGTGTCGATCAAGGACCGGATACTAGTTTAACTCCCCTCGGTATATAGATCGTCTATGCGGTCCTTCCATTTGCTGAAGAAATTTGTCAAGGAAGAACCTCTCTTTCGTCAGATATTGAACAGTTTTATGTTGCTCTATTGCTTCTGTGGCTAGCTGAATGTAAAAGTCTCATTCGAAAGACAGAGATGCTCCTCGAGAGTCACCTACCCTTGATGGTTCCTCCGCTTTGATTGCGTCGTGTTGACCGCGTCGTTTTAGATACTGTGCAACGAGTGTTTGGATAGTGATCAGAGTCTAAAATGGTGCTCACACCTTGTCAGAGATTCGTAATGCGAAGATTCCTTACGCCGGCAGTAAGTACTCCGATGGGAGCCATTGCAGGACCATAGGAGAATGCAATTGAAGTTCCACCAATCATTGACGAAATCGCACCAATCACGTCAGCCAAACGTTGATCAATAGCCTGAAACTCTTGACCATCATATTCTGATGGAAGCAAATACTGAGTAGTAGTTGATGCTCCTAACGACGTAGGCGTTCCAGTACACCCGTAAGATTCTTCTGACTCCGGTATCTCAACCATTTTGTAGCTAGCTTCGCTATTTTAACCGAGAAGAGCCTGTGGGCTGCGGTGTATTCTCCATTTCGGAGCTAATTGTTTTGTTTCGCGTGCTCGTGCGGAGCGAGAGGAGAGACAGCAAGAAAGCGTGGGGGAGAAGTGGGCGCAGCATACGTACGCACACGGAGTCATCCGACGAAAATAAATTTCACTAACACGTTCTTTCCTTATATTGACACCGTTTCCAATATTAGCAGCTCCGAACCTTGGGTTTATGTCGCAATATCGATACCATTTTTGAGCATGTATGCTGCCTTTAAAAAGTTAGTGGTATAGGCTGACTTATTTCCAACTCGAGGCCGACGACCGGTGCGATTGCAACTGAGTTTTCGACATCCGCGACAAGGAGCACGGTCTGGAATGGCAGTTGACAGAGGAAAAACATTGTACATACGTTGTGGTCTCCGATTTGATTCACACTTCATTGACTCCCACAAGTCAGCTCGAGTGTTGGATACCATTAGGATTTTGGTAAAACGGACAGCATTCCTCGTGGTCATGCTGCATTTTCAATGAGAACTCACAAGAGAGTCTTGCCACCTTCCACAGCGAGTTGGAAAACCATGCTGTCGTAGCTGTAGGTCTACGACAGCACATAAATGACCCCTGCTTGAAGTTCGCTAAATGGCTGCGGGGATTCCAAAAATGGCATTTTCATTGCTTCACAAAAAGGTAAGGGTACCAGGGAATTTTTGGGGCGTGCAGAAAAAATATTGAATTCGGCTTAAAACTTTCAACTGGGGGTTATTTATGGCGCTGAACCCGAATCTGTGGTCTATTCCTCGTCAGAGTTAGGTTTACTGAAGGTTACTGGGATTACTTACCTTAAAATTTTTAAAATCGAATCTGAGTAAAATCTGAGCCTTCGACCGAGCTACCGTATGCCCACCGTAACCTACCGTAATTCATCGAAAATCGATGAACGGGTCGCAGATTCGTGTTAGGCAGCACGAATAACCCCTATGTAGGAGTTTCAAGGCGATTTGATCGTAGCATTATCGAAATCGTCAAAAGTCGCGTTGTGCCAGCAAAATTTCCCCCACTTTGAAGCTTGGGACCAAATCAGATGGATTTTTCCAAATATTAACAAATGGGCCTCAGATTCGTGATCGGCACCCAAGACAACCCCTAGAAAAAAGTTTTGAGCTGAATCCGAGACAATTTTTTGAACGCCCTAAAATTGTAATTCGTAAACCTCTCTTCTGTTGGCAAAGCTATGGAAATGCCCATTTTTGGGAATCTCCTGGAAATCTCTTAGCCGATTCTGAATATGAAATGTTGGAGCACTATCCTTCCCTTATAATATATTGAAACTGCGCCCTGGAACTCCATCTGATGGTGGCAAGCTTCCCTTGTTAGTGTTCAGATGAAGTTCTCCTAGAAGTAAGAGCTCTCTGCTTGTCGTAAAATTTTTTGACAATACGCCAAATTCGCATTTAAAATGCCTCAATATGACCTGAGAAGTTACCCGTTTGAGAAAAGTCCTTTGCAATGATCTCCACAGTGTGCATCACTCGAGCTCCTTCGTGTGGGTCAAAGAAGTGTGCATCAAGTCGGAGACGACAGCGAACAATATGTTCTTCGATCACCTGCACTCCAAACGGTGCTCCTTGTAGCGAAAGTCGGAAATCAGCTAGAGTGGCACTGGTCATGGGCCTCCAGTTGGAAACTCATCGACCAATACAGTCAATCTTCTAAAGCCCCGTTTTGAAAGCAGCTGGTCGCTGCGGCCATGCGAGGGACAACTGCTCCTTTTTCATCGCGTGTGATTGTAAAGAGCTCCAACTGTGATCGCTTCGTGGCAGCCGTCCTTCATCGCTGAGTCGCGGTGACCAAAACCTATGCTTTACTGTTTGCTGCTGGAGTAGCGATTATCAACAGTCGTTGATCATCGCTCCATCGCTGCCAGTTTGGCCGCGATGGAGCGATTGCCAGCGAATGGCAGGTTTCTTCACTTGAATATTGATTCATTCATTTGATTTCACTACACAGATTTATACCTTTACCAGTCGGAACGTGCTGTTATTGGTGGCTGCCTACTGAGTTTCACCGACTGATTGGCTTGCTCCGATTATCAATGGGGCTATGCACTCTGACAAACCGGGGGACTCTCCCGCAGAAATTTCGTGAGCGGGTCTGCCGCCTAACACCTAGTGGGAGCTCTGACAAACCGGGGGACTCTCCCGCAGAAATTTCGTGAGCGGGTCTGCCGCCTAACACCTAGTGGGAGAGTCACTAATAAAAAAAGTGGGCGTCGCTCGGTTCGGGACTCCCGCTGAGGAAAACCGGTTCTGCGGGAGAGTCCCCCGATTTGCCTGCTGTCTGTGTGTGTATGTTGTAGCGTCGATTGTCTCTGCGTCTCGTCTAGTTAAGCATTGCCTTTCGCTGAGGGTCTGGATTCTCATCGTTCGGCTGCTCGATAGGAGTCTCCCGCCGTGCCTTTAGCTAGTGTCCCGATCGCAATAGTGACGTCATAATGAGCGTCGCAATGCTGCACTCCCGCTGACCCTTGTCGTATGACTCCGCGTAGATCTGTGCTCCTTTTCTCCTATCGGGAGTCCTACGCGGAGTGTCCCCCGATTTGCCAGAGGAGTCACTAATAAAAAAAGTGGGCGTCGCTCGGTTCGGGACTCCCGCTGAGGAAAAACGGTTCTGCGGGAGAGTCCCCCGATTTGCCTGCTGTCTGTGTGTGTATGTTGTAGCGTCGATTGTCTCTGCGTCTCGTCTAGTTAAGCATTGTCTTTCGCTGAGGGTCTGGATTCTCATCGTTCGGCTGCTCGATAGGAGTCTCCCGCCGTGCCTTTAGCTAGTGTCCCGATCGCAATAGTGACGTCATAATGAGCGTCGCAATGCTGCACTCCCGCTGACCCTTGTCGTATGACTCCGCGTAGATCTGTGCTCCTTTTCTCCTATCGGGAGTCCTACGCGGAGTGTCCCCCGATTTGCCAGAGCACTACGAACAAACCGCCGCTGCCGCTGCCAGATCGCGGCAGCGGCGGGTGCAAAATCGCTGCGACGGGAAAAAGTAGCTATGCAGTCAAAACCGGGCTCAAGTAACCACTTTTTTCGGCATTTTGGAATCCGCGCAACTCCTTCAGGAGTAAGAATAACAGTGGCGCCTGTCGGCTTCCCTCGAAAAACGCCGGAAGTTAGTCATACCCATTCGATTCACAGCATATAATGGAAATTACTTGATCTCAGAGAGGCGCAGACTGCGTGGCATTCGAATCGTGAGTTGTGAACACCTATCCCATCTCACTCAATAGTTGGGTTAGAAAATTCTCCGGATAAAGTTAGTGTTTTCTACCATTTCTGAAGGTGCGTGCGTACACATGTTTGAGACAACATTCTGTGGTTTAAAAATAGTGTTAATAAAGGAAATATTGCCCATTTTATCGCAGGGACGTAAGCTTAGGGTCCCTCTAAGAACAGTGGGAACGAAAGTAGGTTGAGAAACGGCCAGGAAATGGGTAAAAATTGCGTGGACCAGCCGGGTGGTGGTCCCAATGTACTCCAACCGCAAGAGAGGAGGTGGAAACTCTGTGTTCCCTCCAATCACGTGACTCGCAGCTCCCCCGTTCGTCCAATAACGTTCGCTGCTCATCTCCCGTTTTCCCGCCTCTCTCGCGGTTGTAATACATTACGACCATTACCAGGACCAGCCGACCCATTGGATGAGACCGCCTACGCCATTTAACAATTGTCCATCGTTCGTCCCACCGAAGGAACAGTAGCCGAATTTTCGAATACTCTGTATCCCGGAACATTCTGATATCGAAACGTGGGCATTAAACCATCTTATTTTCAACAGTTTTTGGTAAAAGAAACAGAAAGCAATGTCACCCAAGAAATTCGAAGCTTGGATCCATCTGCTACTCTTGGATTGCCAAAAGTCCGCAGTGCGCCAAACACGCCGAACAGGCGTAATTAAATATTTTAGAGGTTTTTTGAACAATTTTTCCCGATATTGGAGAGCTTTATGGGGACTTTTCCCTATTATCATCTACTTCGTGAGAATTGCCTGCTCATGAACATAGAAAACTAGAATACGGCTTTTTATCGTGAACACTGCCTTTAAGGGCAGTGTCCACGTTAAAAACCATGTCTGACTTTTTGGTGGAGATTGGCAGCTGCGGGGCGTAGCGGAACCCTAACATTGAAAAAACTGAAAAAAAATGAGCTCGGAACGGTCCCCTACGGCCCCAAGGTTGGACACCCATCAGCTCGTCACCCCCAGATGCACTTTCCACGCCCACCGACGTGAACAAATGAATGCTCGAGATTGTGAGATGAGCGATCGTTTCCGATCAATAGCCCCGTTCTTCCCTTCATTCTCAACTTCTCTCTTTACTCAGGTCAGCTCGCATACATCGGCTGCAAAAGACGGAAGTTACAAGCCTCGGACAACTCGTCCACCATGTTTCCTTAGCTCAATTTTTGAGGGACCATAACTCCATTTCCAGAAGGTCTTGTACGATTTCAGAGACATCATTGGAATCAGCATGGGGCCGTTTTCAAGATAGGCGGAAAAACAGGAAAACGATTTCTATCGTGAACACTGCCTTTAATGCCAAAAGCTAATTTTTTTTACTACGACCACTGAAATCTTTTTAGGGTTTGCCCGGCATAACGAGTTTACTGCTAATCTCACCTTCTTTGAAAAATGTGACCCAGACCCAATAACGGCTTATTTTGTAGTGCGTCTATGCTTTTGAAACGTACTGTATGTGACCAAGCTTGACTTATTTATGAACCAGGAAGCGAACCTGTGCGCATTTCATCTACAGTCGGCACGGGTCGCACTGATACTTTGCGTTCCTCATTGCACGCTGGCTCAAACTAGGTGCCCATATGTTATAACAGATGCGCACCGAGTTTGCGCCAACTCACAATAAGGAATGCAAAGTATCAAAGCGGTCCCTGTCAACTGTACTTTATGCCGTCACAACTAAAAGGAGGAGGAAGGAGTAACCGCTCTGATGTTTGGGGCGTCTGTGGCCAGTCTTGTTGTGAGTTTCCCTGACGCATGGTCATCTCGATCGAAGTACTCTCCGTCCTACAAATTAGAATATCAACTATACCACACCAATAAAGTTGCATAATTTTTCGGTAACTAACCTGTTTAACGATATTAGTGAACAGCGACAGTCGCAATCTTTTCGTCAACGATTCTCCTGACTTTCCAAAAAGAAAACCCGAAATGAGTGTGCTGATGCCTGATGAGATACCCAACACGCTGAACCAAATTCCATTCATCATTGCTCCATGTAGTTTCTCTGAGTTACTTCCACTTGTCAACGTCTAGAACTTCATCATTAGGTTACTTGATGGGAAGGAAGCATGTTGGTCGCACCTTGAACATTTTACCATAGATAATGGAGAATACGGGGAATGTCATTCCACGAACAATAGCCAAGGCAACAGCTCCAGTTAGCTGCAGCCACTCCTCTCTAGCGTATTTAATGATGTCCAGTAGACTCGCTCCTTTGATTTTTTCTTCGACTTCTTCCTGAAGGTCAGCAACAGAGATGGTTTCCATTTGTCAAGTACATATCTCAGCAAAAACCTAAGCTCAGCTATGCACACGGTACCTCAAAGTCATCGACATCGAAGTCCGGAATCTCGCTGACGCGAGATATGGCCCGTGACAACCGTTTACTGATCTTCCTCAGCATGGATTCTCTGTACTGAGTTTTAGCGCCAAATGAGGTGAAACCTAAACAATATCGATACTGATCTGCTAAATTCACCACCACAAAAGACAGGGAGGCGGAGCCTACCGAACTCTTCGTCACTCTCTTCTGCCCTTTCCTTCTCTAGCTGTTCTATCTCTTGCGCTCTGACTAATTCCGAGTAGAGGCCTTTCTTTTCCATCAATTCTTCATGTTTTCCTGGAAAGTTTCTGCCAATTTTTCTGTACCTCATCTTCTTTCTATCTCTGTCACTTTACCATCTTCCACTATTCGACCACTGTCGAACACATAGATGTGGTCGACATTTTTGATGGTTGAAAGTCGATGAGCGATGGAAATGGTGGTTCTGCCAGATTGAGCCTAGAGTAGTCAAGCTCTTGGAGTGAGATACCGGGTTGTTCAATAAGTTTTGTCTTTCGATAAGAAAAACACAATTTTTGGTTCAAAATACACTTGATTATTCATCATGATCTCCCTGAACATTAATACACTTTAAAACAAAAAAAATCCAGAAAAAAATCCGAATCTCATCCATAGTGATGAATCGATGCGCAAAATCCACTTTATCCTTTTTAAAACGATCCAAATGTTGCTGAGAAAGTCGCATTCGAATGTGTGTTTGTTCCATTGTTAGCGAATGCGGCACCCATTGTGCACACAGCTTTCTAAAACCCAAAATTTCACTTAAAATATGGCTCACACTGCCTAATGAGATGTGTAGAGCCTCTACTAAATCTCTCTCAGTAAAGCGACGATCTTCCAAAACCATATCCTGTATTTTGGCAGTGATTTCTGGTCTTGATGCGCTTTTTGGACGTCCTTCACGTGGATCGTCTTCAAGGCTTGTACGACCACGTTTAAATTGAGCAACCCATCTTTCTACTGTTCTACTTAAAGGTGAACAATCATTATACACTTTTCACATTCGTTCGTGATTTTCTTTTGGTGCTACACCTTCCAAAAATAAGAATTTTATCACTATGTACACGATATTCAATTTTTTTCCACTGCTGTGACACGGCAACACTAAATGGCTTGTAAATAAAGGATGAATTGACAGATTGAAATGAAACTTCACATACGTTCATTTGAAGAGTGTACCAACTAAAAAAAATTGGGCTAGTAGCAACGCCCTCTCTTATCGAACGACAAAACTTATTGAACAACCTGGTAGCATTGCGTTGTTCGAAAAAATACATCGCCCTATGCTCGAAACAATTCTCTAAAGGCGCAGTCCAACCTCAGAATCGTTTTTGGTTTTCTTGCCTTTCTTGAAAACGGTCCCACACTGATTTCAATGATGTCTCTGGAAAAGTACAAGACCCTCTGGGAACGGAGTTATGGCCCCTCAAAATTCAACTAGGGAAGCATTGTGGACGAGTTGTTTGAGGCTTGTAACATCCGCCATTCGCAGCCGATGTATGCGAGCTGACTTGAATAAGGAGAGAGGCTAAGAATAAAAGGAAGAATTGGGTTATTGATTGAAATCCATCGCTAATCTAACCACTATTGAGCTCGAAAGATCGTAAAAGGGGCGAGCCAAAGTGGCTACCTGATGTAGGCGCCCCAGGGTGGCTTCCTCCTATATCTGGCTTATTCCGAGGAATTAAGAGCTCGCGTTTGGCAGGTGTTATACAGGATGGGCCTACTTCACAATTATGTGGGAATATCAGATTTCCTCCCTGAGCTTGGACTATGCCTTTAAAGGCACTGCGGACTCACGTTATCCAGTGCCTGCTGAACAATGCTTTCACTTTCGGCATCTAATGCACTTGTAGCCTCGTCCAGAAGGAGAATTCGTGGATTTCTAGCCAATGCTCTTGCTATTGCAACTCGCTGCTTTTGACCACCTGACAGTTGTACGCCGCCCTCTCCTATCTTTGTCTTGTATCCCTCAAAGAGAAAACTTTCTGTTTTCGTTTTACTTCCGTCACAAGCACGACCCTAAGATTAGGGCTTGGGGAATCGCTTTCCTACTTTGACCTACTTCACGTTAAGTTTGTTTTACCTGATTGAGGTTCATTATGAACTCATGAGCGTTGGCCATCTTGCAACAGTCTTCCATTTCCCTCTGTGAAATGTCAGCTCGTCCCAAGCGAATGTTGTTTTCAACCTCAACAATGGAGCCTGTTTTGTTAATCGGTGTACCACAAGCATGAACCTCACTTTGAGAGAGAGAGAGAGAGAGAGATTTGCGTCAGTTATTAATAAAGTGATCCACTCACCGAATCGGCAAACAAAGCCGGCTCCTGGGAGACGATTCCTACAAGGTTTCGTAAGTGTTCAATGTTGAGATCAGCTACGGGAACGTCATCTATAAATACCTAAAACTGTCTTTAGTACGCGTGGAATGTCCTGACTTCCACTCAGAACATGTGGTTTAGCGACCTTTCCTGACTGCTGTTCGTAGAATCGAAGGAGTAGTCCAACGAGCGTGCTTTTTCCGCAGCCGCTGTGCCCAACTAGAGCAATGTGCTGGCCACTTTGGATTTCCAATGAGACCCCTTTCAGTACTTGTACCTGGAAATCGATTGCAAGAGATTTTGCAAATTTTATAATGTGAATATATCTAATCGGCACCTCCGGTCGAGAAGGATAGCTGAATCGGACATCTTTCAGAGATATTTTTCCTTTAACTTCGTCAAGAAAGCGTCCATCCTTTGACAGTGAATCAATGGGTGGCTTCTAAAAAACTCGATGACGGACCCGGGAAGCACTACTGTTCGATGTGGCCGTTTGAATATATACCAACTGATATACTTGTGATGACGTCTTCATACCTAAATCTGGTTGCTGAAAACTTCTCCTGGCTAATTTGAAAAGCGAATCTTCAAGCAGGCCAAAATTTGTAAATTTCCCAGGTGTTCAATCCATGACCGAGAATGGGAGGACGGCGCCCTTCATAACACCGTAATCGAGTACAGTTCTCCGAATTATCAGAATTAAGTTAACTTCAGAGACCTCTCTTTCGATATCATCTGAATCGTGTTTCCTACAGGCGTCAGTCTTGTGCGCTAGCACAGAACTTTACTAATGTGACATCTAAGCCCCAAACACACGACTAACCGCAGCTCCGAGGTGCTTTTACGCGAAGCCCTATCAAATTCCAGCGATAACCAAACAGGATTTGTCATAAGTGCTGGGTATCTCCTCTAGCCCTGCTGTAAGCCTGGTTTGCCGTTCATGAAGCCCAGCCCAGTGAATGAAGCATGCGCAACGTCCTCCGACTGCCTCTCAAATGAAGCCAAAAGTCTCTGATAAGAGATTTTTCCATTAAAAAAAACGATTACTCGATTCACCGAAGTTTGACGGAATGGATCCTGAGCGCGTGAGGACCCTATTTAAGCGGAATCGACCATCTTGAGGAAACTCCTTCGTGCACAAGGGTGCGTTCCAAGAACGTTTCCACGATACCGAGGGAGGGCAAATAGCCTTTCCATGGCCGAACGTGTTTCCCTTGGCCGCGAGTAGTAACTGATTATTGCTTCCACGTCGCCGTGTCTACGTTTCCATGGAAAACTTTAGCCATGGAAATGTTCTTGGAACGCACCCCAGGTTGGGAGGGGCCTCTAGCACCTTTGTACATGCAAACTCATATTTGAAGACGTCTTTACAAGTATACCCTGTTTACACCACCGCAACTGTTCCTCTACCGGCCCTCTACTATTGTAACCAGGGGTGCGATCCAAGAACGTTCCCACGACGCTGTGGGAGGAAAAGCAACCTCACCCTTGGACAAGTTTGCTTTCCATGGATGCGAATTATAGCTGAAAATTGCTCACACGTGGCCGTGGCTGCGTTTCCATGGACGAGTTTTGCCATGGGAATGTTCTTGGAACGCACCCCAGTGCACGCGCGGCCCACCTCTTTATGCATCGGTGAGCCCGTAAAGACTCCGTCTGGACGACTGCTTTAAGTGGCGGCAGTGACGTGACGATCGCCGAAGTCGGTCGGAAATACATGTATCACCGTAGTAGAGGGCAAATAGGGTACCAACTGCGGACTATGAGTTTGTGCACACCGGCATAAACAGAGTATACATATACCAGCTGGTATACATATAGCTCGCTGCCAACGGCAAGAACAACGAAAAAGTCTACCCTAGTTAGAGGAATGGTTTTATGCAGGACTTCCACAAAGGTGGACCCTTTTAAACACTTCTCGAAAACTTGATATGAACAATTTTGCAGTTATTTTCAATCAGAATGAAGTCAACCCGTTGGAGTTTAAAACGTAAATTAGTACCCGATCTATGATGGCGAATATTGGAGCAGCTGCAGTCATGCTCGCAATAAGAACACCGATCTGAGGAGCAGCTTGAGCAGCGGAAAAAGCGCCGCCAATCATAGCCCAGAAAACTGCAAACACCGTACCCGGGGTAATTTTACCCGAAATCACCAGTTTGGTGCCATACCTGAAACAGTTGCTTGTGAGCTGAAACTCCTCAAGAACAGTACCAACTACGGAATGGAATGTGTTTCCTACCAGAATGAGACTGCCATCGCGATGAACAGAGCAGCCATGATGAAAGCCGTTCCGAAAGATGTTAGAAATGCCTTCCGAACGCCCTGTCGCATACCCTTCTCCAGGTGACCGGAATATCTGAAAATTTATGCTTGACAAATATTCGTTAATGAAACTTACAGGTAAGTAGGCTTTCGCGCAACTGGATACACATCATTTAGGCAGCACCCATTTCTTTCGAGGGCGTGCGAATACGCAGAAACGATGCTAATCGGGGATGTGCGGAATCTTCTGCTTTGTTTTCTGTCCTTTTCTGCCATTTTTTTGTTGTCTGTGAAAGAGGGCAAAAATTAGCAGAAAACAAAGAACTGGTAAACCGGGATTTTTAGCTTGGTGATTTGCCGCAGCCTTACAATTGTTAGATGAGAAAACACAAAGCTCTAAACATTCTAAACAACGGCCAAAGACCACCCGTATGCGAATCACTCGGCTTCCCAATGCATAGATCACGCAGCCAGAGCCTCACTCACTAATGAGGTTGCACTTCAGCACGATAGCGGTTGCCGTTCGGAATCCACATCGAGTTCCATTCTCGTGGTCAGCAGCAGATGATGTTAGTGGCAGCCCGAGTTGTCGGGGTGCGGACTTAGTGCACCCAAAAGAACTCGCCGCCGTTACCTGTGGACAGGCTGCCAGCTGTCACTACAGTATCTCAGCCCTGCCCTCCACTGGCTGCGATCGCGCCTCCAGATCGCGTCGCCGTGGTGAGAGATGCCGCAGTCTCGACGGACCGCCATGTGGCCCCGATATGAAGCTTCCCTGATAATAAAGAAGCTGAAATTTTGCGTGGAGCTTCACTGGCCAAAGGCGTCGGATTTTGAATGCTCAAATGAAGTTCAAGTTTTCGAAATCTCACTTTCAGATTTTAAATTATTCAAGTATCGCTAAAGGCACCTGAAATGACAATTCGTTTTAAAACCTCACTTTTGTAAAAATCTGGGATTCTTAGCCGCACTTTCCGAAGGTTTGAAGATTTCAATCTGTAGATCACATTTAAAAATTTTCAAACTTAATAATCCTGAATCGGAGCACAGCAGCTTCCCAGTTGCATCTGAACTTCACTTTCGTAGAAATCTGGAATTCTTAGAAGCATTTTCAGAAAATCTGGAAATTTTTTTCTGTAGATCACATTTTAAAATTTACAATTTCATCAATTTTAAAACGATTTGTCATTTCAGGTGCCTTTAGCGAAACTTGAAAAATTTAAAATCTGAAAGTGACATTTCGAAAACTTGAACTTCATTTGAGCTTTCAAAGTCCGACGCCTGTGGCCAGTGAAGCTCCACGCAAAATTTTAGCTTCTTTATTATTAGGGAAGCTCCATGTAGGGGCCCCATGGCGATCTGTCGAGGCTGCGGCATCTCTCACCACGGCGACGCGATCTGGAGGCGCGGTCGCAGTCAACGGAGGGCAGGGCTGAGATACTGTAGTGACAGCTGGCAGCCTGTCCACAGGTAACGGCGGCGAGCCCTTTTGGGTGCACTAAGTCCCGGGCTCGAGCTGTCGAAGAGGTGGGTAGAGCTGGCAGCACAGGCAGCCGGCGAGCCCTTTTGGGTGCACTAAGTCCCGGGCTCGAGCTGTCGAAGAGGTGGGTAGAGCTGGCAGCACAGGCAGCCGACAGCTAGGGGTTGAACTTCGAGTGGACCCAGGAGCTCAATTCCTTACTATCAACAGAAAATCCTGCGAAAGAAGAGGGATTACGGGTTATCACTTTCTCACGATCCTTGTCGCGGCCGCAGCAGGGATACCACCCATAATCACAATCCAGAAAACGAGTCAAGAACATCTCCCCGGCTGACTGCGCTATCAATGAGAGGCGGCGCCTTTTACACAAACATCGCTGTGGTAGAGGGACGTTCTGCCGGACCCACTCCTATCAGAAAAATGAATAAAGGGCTGAACCCAGCAACAAAAGGATTAGTACCACACTGGCCGAGGGAGCTGCTAAACCAAACCGATTTACACCACAATAAAAGGACGTACCACAACAGCAACACGTCCCCCTAATGTGCTGCGGATCTTTGTCCTAGGGTTCGATATTTGCTGTTATCGAGTGCAGCACCGCGAGCGCGTGAGGCAGTCATGGGTAGTTTAAGCCTTCTAAGGAACTCTTCCATTCAATGATAATCCCTCTTTCATAAATAAAAGTCATGAACTGCTCCGAACTTTTCTAAATTAAACATTCTTCATTGCAGACACTGTTCGGTTGGGGATTTACTTTTACATGCGCGATATCCACTGGTCGTCTTGCGCAGTGTTCGAACCAACAGTTATCCAAAATTACCGTCACATCTCATCAGGAAAGAGCTAGTGAACTCCGACCTTACCTTTTAACTTCTTACATACTTAAATACATATGCCTTTAACAAGTGCAAATACCTAAAAATTGTAATTCGTTGATTGTTGAAAACATTTCTGTTTTCTGTTTCTGCACATCTCAGATATCTTTTCTCTTTTCTGTTAAACTAGATTTTCTGTTTCGAAAAATGCATTTTCCACCTATACCCGTTGCTGCTCATTTGCACACTATTTGTTAAAGCTCGCACGCTCCCGCCCACGCTCGCTGTGGCAAATCAATAAGCATAGAAACAGATCTGTTTTTCCCTGCAGTCGGTCTCAACTGCTTTTGCAAATTTTACCTTGGCGATCGGTGGAAAATCAAAAAGTTTCTAGAGAGAGGAAGTCACCTCTTAATCTCCTTGTCCTGTCCATTGAAGGCCACCACCGTTCTGATGCCATGGATAACTTCCTCAGCAGTGGCACCAGCGTTTGTGTAAGCTTCTTGCTCCTTGGGAACGATTTTGCCCATAAGCTGCCAATATGAGAACTCTTTAAATGTGAGTCAATTATGGATGAATATGAAGAGAGCATCAACCTATTCACACCTACGCCTAATTTTGGGTGGCTGCACGTTTGTACTGCGTGCAATTCTGCGTCACCGTACATCGTGTTTGTTAATGACGAGGAATATGCCATGTCACAGTTCCAGATTACGAAACCCTTTTGTTTTAAGACAAACAACCTAATGAATTCATAACAGGATCAATTGAGTTGGAACGTTTCCAGGCAAATAAACATGATTTAAACGATAAGTTTCTGCTTTGGAACCCAGAATCTAACAATATTTCCTTACTTTTTCCCGTTTTCTTCCATCACGGAATCGGTTAAACGAGATTCCCAAGACATGGTAAGTAAAACTTCACTCTAATGTTGGCGTCCGCCATCATAGTAATGTTGCAGCGAAAGATATGAAGTAAAGCTTTTCCGAATGAGGCTGTCCACTCACGCGGTCGGCGCGCCTGCTGAGCGGCCGTCGCGAACCCCTTTTCCGGAAGAGCCTTCGTACTACTGCAAACAGCTGGCCGGGATATTATGCACTATTAGTCTAATATTCCTGCTAATCGATTCACAGGTAACTCTTTCTTTTTACAAACTGATATAATAGTATTCAAAATCGCATAGCCCAAATGGGTGTCATTTTGCAAAAAGCTTTATCTTTGGGGTTCTTTTTACAGTTTCACAGTAGTATTTCTGAATGTGAAATAGAAAAAGAGATTTCGTTAGAATGCAAAGAAAAACTTACGAATTTTGAATATGGGTAGAAAATTTTTTTACGGCGGTCAAATTATGTTTATATAACTCTAGAACTAACGGACATATAGGAAGAAATCTGAACTCTGATAAACAACCCACATTTAACAGAATAGTTTTTTCCTCTGAAATGGAATACAATCGAATAGTGATTCTTTAGAACGAGACGGTTGCAAATAAATATGATAATTCATAAACAGAAACACCAATTGATCCTAACAGAAGAAATATCGTGCGAACTAACAGAATAGTGAGTAATACCTCCAGTCAGCTGTTCGCATTAGAAGGAATACTCGTCCTAAAAATGCCTTCGCGTGCCGCTTGACGCCCATAACGACCACGTGAACGGACGGTCTCATTCGGACAGACTTCGATCCCTTTATATTTACCTTCGAAGCGATGGCAAGAGGTCCGAAGAAAACAGGGAAGAACGCAAGCATCACCAGTGTCATCTGCCAGCTGAAACAATAAGTCTCCAAAAAGCAAGGGGGAAACATGCATGTATTAAGCAGAATGTGCAGAGCTATGTAAGTGCACATAGTCCATGGTCAACCGTTCATATTTCACTGCGACCGGTTTTTCAATAAATAAGAGCCTTCGCCTCCGTCGGAGCTTAGCCCCCCCCCCCGATTCGGTGCCGCTGGTTTCTGCGGGACGTCTGCGATTGGTCAGATTTTGAAATTGACCAATAGCAGACATGCCGCGGAAGCCAGCGGCGGCGAAACGCTGGTGTATAACTAGGGCCTTACTGCTGTTCGTGTGGTGCCAAATTCTAATGCACAATGGCGGACAACGCGGCATGATGATAATCGTGTTTGGAGAAAGGCGATTAGAGCTGGGGCCAAGTGGTTCCAGCAAGATTATCATCCTTTTGCGTGATGTAACAGCTATCCTCCGCAAATGCGGACTGGAATCTGGCTCCGAGAGCGACAGTAGCAAGGTTAGGTGTTTTACATGCTTTCGCAGCCGAGCAGCGCGGCTAAAAGCAAAGCCGTGCGGCCCAGCAGTCCGCTCAAGCAATCGCACCGCTTCGCTCTACTGAATGGCGTAGCGGTGTCGCACGACTGCTAACTTGTACAACCTTAAAGGTAGTGGTCGCGATGAAAAAAGTTGTTGAAAAACCCATAGAAATAAGCTTGGTCCGCCAACGGCTGAAAAACCACGAAGCCACGGGGCTAAAAACCGGCTCTAATTAGAGTTGTTAGGTTCCTTAGTTGCCAATTTGTGCACACGTGCACAGCTCCGCCCAAAAAGATCGGAGTCTCATGCTGTGTAGTCACAATTCATCGATATTCTGAGGCTTGTAGTAAATACAAACTTAACTAATTAAAACAGTTGGACAGTGAAAGCAAGCACTTCAATCAAGGTTTACTACATAAGGACATGAATATTTGAGCAAGAAAGTTCGAAGGCAATCGGTGATCAATTAAATGTCGATCTCGAGCCAGCTGGTGTTCTTGATACCAGAGATCATCGATGCTGATGATGTGGAGTGGGCTCGTCCAACATCAAAAAAATTGAAAGTTTAGGGTGATAATTTCACCCAAAATAGGGTTTTTTCTGCAATTTTTTCTTGTACGTCCTACTACACTAGATCCAAAGAAGGGTTTAGAGGAAAGAAGTAGACATGCATATTCCAAAGCGATCACTGGCTTTAAAGGCAGCATACACGCTCGTAAACTTAATTGGGATAACCACGGAATTAGAATGGTATGGCACCGAACACCACGCTCACGCATTTTGAAGCTTCAAAAACGACCCACAATGACGCTAAAGGAGTGGGAAGTTGGCCCCGCCCCTGTATCTGCCCGCCCCTTGTATTTGCGTCCTCCCCCAAAACAGGGCTTCTAGGCCATTCCCACCGTCGGCGGCGTTTGTAGGTTCTGGAATAGGTACAATAAGTAAACCACACACATCGATGACGTTGGAAATGGCCCAGCACCCCTGTTTCCTAAGAGGACGCAATCACAGGGGGGCGGGCAGATACAGGGGCGGAGCCAACTTCTAACTCCTGTAGCGTCATTGTGGGTCGTTTTTGAAGCTTCAAAATGCGTGAGCGTTGTGTTCGGTGCCATACCATTCGAATTCCGTAGATATCTCAATTACGTTTACGGGCGTGTATGCTGCTTTTAAAGGCAGCATACACGCTCGTAAACGTGATTGAGATAACTATGGAAATAGAATTGTATGGCCCAGATTACAGCGCCTACGCATTTTGAAGTGTCAAAAACGACCCACAATGCCGCTACATGAGTTAGAAGTTGGCCCCGCCTTGTATTTTCACGACCCCTGTATTTGCCCTTTTCCTGCAACGCAAGGTTGCTGGGTCATATTCACCGTCGGTACTGTTGGTAGATGGCCTAACAAGTGAACCACACACGTCACTGACGGCGAAGATGGCCCAGCAACCCTGCGTTGGAGGAAAAGAGTAAATACAGGGGGCGTGAAAATACAGGGCGGGGCCAACTTCTAGCTCATGTAGCGGCATTGTGGGTCGTTTTTGACACTTCGAAATGCGTAAGCATTATGTTGTAAGGCACACGGTTTGATTCACGCAGTTATCTCAACCAGGTTTACGAGCGTGTATGCTGCCTTTAAATGCAGTGTTCACGATAAAAGTCATTTTTCTGTTTTTCCGCCTATCTTGAAAACGGTCCCATGCTGATTTCAATTATGTCCCTGGAATTGTACGAGACCCCCTAAAAACGGAGTTATGGCCCCTCAAAATTCAGCTAGGAAAGCATTGTGGACGAGTTGTCCGAGGCTTATAACTCCCGTTTTTTGCAGCCGATGTGTGCGAGCTGACCTGAGTAAAGAGAGAAGTTGAGAATGAAGGAAAGAACGGGGCTTTTGATCGGAAACCATCGCTCATTTGACCACGAATTCAGGGGAACTGTTATAGGACGTGGGCGGAGTGGCCCAGTGGGTTGGCTGGCCCACGAGATTTTCACCCACTTACCGGCCGTTTTTCGTCGCACTTCCGTTCTCAATCTTCTTAGAGGGACCCAAAGCTTACGCTCTAGCCAAAAAAACGTGCAACTTTTTTTCGTGAACACTGCCTTGAAGTCGATATTTTGGTCCTAGGCTTGACTTTTCACTCACACTGCAATTCGCAACAATCCACAGCTTCTCAAAAGATAAGAAGACCGAGAATATTGGAGATATGATAATGCACAGAGTCCAATTCCAAATAGAGTTGCTACTTTATTAGAGCAGTCGCTGTTCTTCCATGATTTGATGTTGTTTTCTTTTCTGGGTGTTCTGCACAACAAAACAACGCGGGCTAGCTGTTATCACCCATTGAACTTGAAGGCACAGTCCAAGCTCAGGGAAGAATTCCGAGGTTTCCACATAATTGTGAAGTAGACCCACACTATATAGCACCTGCCAAGTGCCAGCTCTCCATTCCTCCGAATAAGCGAGATATAGGAGGAAGCCACCCTGGGGCGCCCACACCCGGAAGCCACTTTGGCACGCCCCTTTTACGATCTGTCGAGCTCAATTGCGGCTAAAGGAACAACGATTTTCGAGCAACAACCCCGTTCTTCACTTCATTCTCAAACTCTCTCTTTATTCAGGTCGGCTCGCATACGTCAGTTGCAAATGACGGAAGTTACACGCCTCGGGCAACTCGTCCACCTTGATTCCATAGCTCAAATTTCGAGGGGCCATAACTCCGTTCCCAGGGGGTCTTGAACGATTCTAGAGACATGATTGGAATCAGCGTGAGACCGTCTTTAAGATAGACTGGCAAACAGAAAACCGATTCTGAGGTTGGACTGTACCCTTGAGGCTGTGGAAATGAGCCCCTTAAAAAACCATAACCACCTGAAAACTGCTCTGGAATCGGTCATCTAGCACTTCAGACCCGATCATCTAGCACTTTTCATAGAGTTTGTGTGCCACCGTCAACCAACGTGGAAAATAATTATGGTGCGATCTCCACATGCAGGAAAACTTTAAAAATGCCGGTGACCACGTCTCCAAATGCAGAAAAAACTTCGAAAACGATTTTTGCGCGGACTTCAAATCCATTTTCGCAGTGTACTCAAACTGATTTTTCTTGACAAATGGAGGTTTTTCAGGAGCTCTTTCAATATTTTCGCCCGCGAAAGAGGCCAAATTATATTAAAACACAGGAAAATATTATATGGTTCTCTGCGCGTACGATGCCTATAAAGGCACTGTTCGCGATAAACTTCATCCTCGAATTTTTCATGACAAACGCTTCTCGTGGCTCTCAGAAGCAGAACAGCGTCGAAAAAACGGGACGAAAAGCTATACAGGAGCCGCAAAACGGCTTAAAAAAGTGGGCAAACCCCACCGCTGTGGGCGATTCCGGCCCCTTTACGCCCCTCGACGTGAACAAAGAAACACTCGAAATCGTGAGTTGAGCGATGGTTTCCGATCGAAAGCCCCGTTCTTCCCTTCAATTTCAACTTCTCTCCTTACTCAGGTCAGATCGCATAGATTGGCTGTAAAAGACGGAAGTTACAGGCCCCGGACAACTCGTCCACCATGCTTCCCTAGCTGAATTTTTGAGGGACCATAACTCCATTCCCAGAAGGTCTTGTTTGATACCAGAAGCATCATTGGAATCAGAATGGGACCGGTTTCAAGATAGGCAAAAAAACAGAACAGCGATTTTTATCGCGAACAGTGCCTTCAAAGGCAGTGTTCGCGATGAAAAGTTGCCTGTTTTCTTGCAGAAACGTAAGCTTTGGGCCCTCCTAAGAACGGTAACGACGGAAATTTGACGAAAAACGGCCAGGAAGTGGGTAGAAACACGTTGATCAGCCGACCGAATGAATCATCCTGCCCATGTCATATAACAGTTGTACACCATTCGCTTTACCAAATGAACAGTTATCAAATTTGAAATTACTCCTCATCCCGAAAGCTTCTAACATCCAGTCATGTGAATCGAACCATTTTCATTGCAAAGGCTTTTCGGTACAATAAACAAAAAACAAAGAGGCTTACCTAAGAACTCTGAAGCGCAGAACCGACGTTGGATTGTCGGAAGTCCGCAGTGCGCAAAATTCACCAAACAGGCGTAAATGTATATTCTAGAGGATTTTCAAACAGTTTTGCCCGATATTTAGGAGTTTAATGTGGACGTTTTCCTACTAATGTCCACTTCGTGGACTTGCTTTCTCAAAAACATCGAAAACTAGAATACGTTTTTTATCGTGAATACTGCCTTCGAAGTATGTAACCAAGGACAAAGTTTAAAAGCACGCCCATGCCGATCATTTTTCCGCAGGGCTACCGTAACCGTTCTTGAACAAAACATGATAACGAACGATAACACACGCTCATAACATGCGGGGTATAAAAGATCAGAGGAGCGGTATGCATTCATTCACACACCGCTCTCCTCGAGAAGCCACTGGGAAGTGGCTGAGGAGGTCGAAATTGTGCAAACATGTTTGTTGGCTATTACAATGTGCTCATAACCAAGCTGACACTTGGAAAATTTTTAAAGGAGGTTACGGTAGCCCTGCGGAAAAAATGATCGGCATGAGCGTGCTTGTACAAAGTTTGAGTCTGAGTGTGCTCTAGTTATGCTTTAGTTTTCTGATTTCTATAACATATCAAAGCCTCATAGAGTTTCGCTACGAATAGGGTGAGATATGTACTTCGAAAGACAGTAATCGCAAAAATGCGATTTTCATGTATGTATGTATATTTGTCCGTACTCTATTCATGTAGTTGAATATATAACACTTTTCAAATATCTCAAATGCTGTCATATATTGGACCTATAATCAACTTCGAATGCGGCTTTTGAAATTTAGCCGAACAGCCACCTTTCGGATCTGGACCAAATATGGACCTTCGATTTTCTGGTCATGGTCGGTATAGGGGTTCACAGACGTCCAACTTTTTGGATATAGCGGATTTTCTAAACTTTCTGAAACTTCTGGTTTTATCGAATTGAAGACTTTTGAAAATCCGAATTTTGAAAGGTAGTCAGACGCCGAACTTTCTTGGCATCCTGCTTTATTAGGGTATTCTTCTTGAAAATCTGACTTTTGAAACATAGTCAGCATTGAAAATTTTCGGGCTTACGGCTTTTGTATAAATTAAGAAGCCGCTCAACGTAAAAAGAAAACAGAAAATGAGCGAACGCTGCTCATGGAGAACAGAAAATGTGTTCGAAAGAACTTTTAACATGATAGCCACACTAGGCCCACCTGTTGGTGAGTATCCCCATACATATAATCTAGCAGGATATGATTGTGTCCGCCGAGCATATCGACCTTCACTGCCCAGACTGTAGACTTCAACCAGCTTAATAATCATTTCCGGTAGAGGCAATCGCTCCCATTGCGCCACCCGACGACAGATATGGATGGTTGCAGATGAGCTTATACAGCGCCGCTGTCTATCAAAATTCGCTGACTACTTGGGAGTACGCTTGTTATTTCTGACCTTTCCTCTAATGAGCCTACCTTTCCTACAATGTTAAAGTAATTATTTTGAAGAGTGCCTGATATACAAGAGACGCCAGTCTTCAAAAGGAGGAATAAGTAACTTTGAAAACTTATCGGATAAAGGGCTGATCCGGAGAATGAGTTCCGAGATTTGTGAATGGAGGAATATTTATAGAAGAGATTTGCTTCAAGATTTCGAATTAAGGGCATTTTTCAAAAACCTCAATTTTTTTCAAGTTGATGATTGGTTCCGGAAAAAATTCCTTACTCTACTCGAAAGATTATTAAGTCCAATTTGAACAAACGATTTCTCGTGCTGACGAAAACTCGTTGCAGCATGGGTGGGAGATTTCGGTCCGTTGATCCAAAGCATAGATTGGGAAGCGCCTAGTAGCAGTGGCGACGCGCGCGAGGAGCACTGCTGCGTTTACGTCGTCGCTGGAGCTTCGCACGCGGCGAAATTTAGCCAGCCGAAGTACCACTAGGCCCTTCCCATTGTGTGCTTCCATTGTTAGCAGTGGGGCGCGAGATATCTATTCCTTAAAGGCACAGGACACCCAAAAATTATTTTCCATATTTTATGCCCGTTCTGGAGAGAATCACACGCTGAGCACAACGGGCATGTGGATCGAATCCACACCGCGAGTGTGGATAAGGAGCAGTTTGGCTGGTACACGCGACGCGCGCGACGGGAAAACGCAGCGGGCGCGTTAACCGAGGCCCCCAAGAGAAGTATTTGTTGGTTCATTTTAGACGTCCCCCTTTATCATTTTTGCATTTTGTTCATGTTTTTTTGTTTATAATGTACTTCTTTAGACCCAATGCTTTTCATACCATCATTTCAGTGGAATTCGCACATTTTATAGGAGTTTTTTTTGTTTGCTACCTGGAGCGGAATGGGTGATGACGATATTGATTCCGAAGCCGACCGACACAGTCTTCCGAAGTCTCTGACACAAGAACAACATGAACAAAATGCAAAAAAAGATAAAGGGGAACAGCTAAAAATAAACAACAACTTTTTTTGAGGGCCCCCGGATAATGCGCCCCTAGGACGACGCGCGCGCAGCGTTTTTCCGTCGCGCGCATCGCGTGTGCCAACCGAACTGCTCCTTAGCCACACGCGCGGTGTAGATTCGATCCACATGCCGATCGCAACGGTATCTTTGAAATCGATCGAGGCTCTCTACAAACGGAGTTATGGCTCCTTGAAATCGCCTGCATTCTGAGGGCAAAAATTTGGAGGGATCTCAGGCTTCTCATTCTCTAGATTCGCAGTAGTAGCGCGAGCGCCTAAAAGTCCCAAAACTAAAGTCTCAATGTTTACTGTGTCATTAAGAACACCTTTTGAAACGGGGAATTTCGAAAGCGCAGTCCAAGGTCGTGGGTAAAAACTGATATAGTGGTCCGGCCGCTGTGTAAAGCAACACTGCCAACGCGGAATCTCAACTCTCCTAAAAGGCGAATAACAAAAAAGGAAGTCCGATGAAACTCGTCCACGACATTCTTGCCCTTCAAATACACTGTACTATTTGAAGGCAGTGGATATTGAGCGATGCACCGTTAAAATCAGCGTGGAATTCTCTTCGAACTAACCAGAAAATCTGAAAAACGTTTGTTAGTCTGGACTGTGTTTTCAAAGGCATGGTCTGCCATAAAAACGTTTGCTGAGTTCTCCTCATGAAAAGGTGAATCCGGTCATGACAAATGTGAAAATAAATGGAAAAATGCAAGAAAAGCGCATAAAAACATGTCAGAGCAACTAACAAGATTATAATTTGCCAATGGCACAAAATTCTCACGGAAGTGTAGAAGCTTTTCTTCCCAGAGTTTTCCATGTTTAGGGCCCGATATCGTGATATCTTTAAAGGCAGTGGTCGCGCTCAAATATGCTCGTCTTCTTTTCCTCTCTGAACCCTTTTCTGGGTATAGAGTAGTATAACATATGAGGAAAAATCGCAAAAAAAAACGCTGTTCCGGGCCAAATTCGAAGCTTGAACTTTCTTGTCTTTTGATGGTGGACGAGTCCACCCCACTTCATCGGCATCGATGATCTCTAATATCAAGAACATCAGCTGGCTTGAACTTGAATTTCAATCAATGAACTTTAGGATTTATGTACACATCTAGTCAAAAACATTGGCTGAAGTGCTTGCTTTCATTGTTCAACTGTTTTATTAGGTAAATTTGTATTTATTTCTTCCTCTGAGCGTCGATGATTTTGGACTGCTTGGCATGAGACTGTGATCTTTCTGTGCACTTGTGCACGAACTGGAAATTTAGGGTTTTAATAACTCTAGTTCTAGCCCGTTTTTCACCGCGCTACCTTCATAGTTTTTGAGCTATTTTATATCTAAGCTGATTTTTGTAGTTTTTTCGATGACGTTTTTCATCGTGACCACTGCCTTTGACACCGGTGAGGCTGCTTCTTTACTCCCTACTCTGTTCAGAGCTTCGGCCGCTTACCTCTGGAGGAAGACGGTGTGTGAATGTAACACACCGCTCTTCATTTCTTTTATACCCTATCCTTTATCAATTGGGTATCGTCAAATTTGTTTACCGTGAGGATTTTGTGCCGTTGGCAATTTATAATCGTCTGAGCAACTAATTTCTGGGTGTCCCCCCTCCAAATTAACGATAAATTTCTGTTCTGCCGTCTTTTGTTCTGCCTACTCTTGAAGTTGTTAGCAATTACCTACTTTAGGAGCGCATTAAGAAACGGAACAACAAGCGTTCATAAAAGCTCGTTAATTGAAGGCGGGCAGACACTCAGCAATTAGCCGGGCTAGCCAGGTTACCTGCGCATCCTTATGCTCTGCATCACTGGCTATCAATATCTCATAGTCAGTTTAAAGGCAGCATACACGCTCGCAAGCATAGTCGAGATAACAGCATAGAAAGGTCCGCACGGCCCGTACTATGTCGTCAACGACGTTTGAAGCGCTGAAAACTGTCCAGGATGACAGTATTTGACCATGTTTGAGCAGTCATGCCTTCCACGCCCGTATTTTCACACCCATTCGAGTAATAGAATGAGAATCGATACTTGTGAAAACGTGTGATAAATGAGAGTGATAGCACTATCAAATGGGAGTGCACGAGAGAAATAGCTTGGTTTACTTGAGTATAACATGTCTGCATAGCCTATTGACTCTCGTCCACTTCCGAGAATGCCGCTCTACTTTGGCTGACCTCTTGAAATGGAGGGTTTTATCAGTGCACAAACATGTTATATTGAGGTAAATCGAGTTTTTTCTCTACTGCACCCCCTTTTTGTAGTGCTATCATTCTAAGTTATCACATGTTTTCTCAAGTTTCGATTCTCATTCTCGTACTCGGATGGGAGTGAAAATACGGGCGTGCGAGACAGGATTGCTCAAACATTGCCAATTATTGTCATTCTGGATGGTTTCCAGAGCTTCAAAGTTCGTTGACGACTTGCTAGGGGCCGTGTGTGCCTATTTATGCTGTTATCTCGACTATGCTTGCGAGCGTGTATGCTGCCTTTAAAGGCGGAGTCAGTAGTAAAATTCTCATCACTGACGCGATAGAGGGCTTCTACGCATTCGCAAAACCAAAATTACCAGTTAATAAAAAAATCGAATAAAATCGAGTATTGGATAATTCTCGAATAGCTGGTAATTGCGATTCTATAAATCTGGAGAACTCTACTCTGGCTTCAATCATTTATGAAAGGCTGTCTCCGAACTGGATCACTGGAATTCGAAGGTAGCTCGGGCCAGGTGATGCGGGGCATCGTTGCGCGATCGATACGGTTGAACTGCATCTCGCAGCGTCCCGCGGGGAAGAGTAAGCGACACCTTGACAGCACAATGATAATTTTCCCAAAAGTTGTGATATTGTAAAGTTGCAAGAAGCGTAACCCCCATATTTGTTCGTGAGTTAACAATAAAAACTGAAGTGAAGGGCTTGTCGATCGAATACACGGAATGGGAAGCCCATAGTGGCAGTTCCGCTGGTGCATGCGATGCGCGCGACCCAAAGCCCCTGCGTTGATGTCGCCGCTGATACCAGCACGCTCGATACCGATTGAGCGAGAGTGGTTGTGCTGCAATGAGTTTCATGTTCATTGATCTTCAATCGACCGCTTCTCATTGATTAGTAAATGAGACACTCTTGGTGGACTCCACTATACACACAGACCAGTTTCTCGACGAGGTTTTCCAAAAAGTAATAGTCGCGTATTATGCGCTCTGCGCGTAATTCTTGCAAAATACGGAATAGAAAATAGTCGGGAATCAGAGAAAACAAACAGAGACTTGATGGAACGCAATAAACAACCGCGACATGTACGATGTTGCGAAGAGCGTGGTGCCCACTAAAAACGCGTGTCTGCTCGCGCTTGAAGGACTGCGCTGCAGATTTCCTTGAAAGCACTGCCCAACCTCGTATTCGTTTTTCGTTTTTTGTGCTCATTTCGGAGAGAATTTCACGCTGATCACAATGGTGTCTTCGGAATCGCTCACAACCCTCTACGAACGGAGTCATGGTCCCTCAAAGATTTCAAATTTGGACGGTCAGAATTTCGTGGAAGAGTTGTCTCGGGCCTGTTTTTGCTCGTTGTCCGCAGCCAACTCACCGGAGCAGACCACACTATAAAGCTAGACCGATAACAAATGGAAGAACGTAGATTTCGATAAAAATCCACGGCGCGTCTCGCTCTTATTGAGAGCGAAACCCCTGAAGTGGGCGGAGCGAGTGGGTTCTGATTTGGGGGGTGTAGGGAATGGGTGCTCGATTTTGCTCGCTTAATCGGGAGAGTTGAGATTCCGCGCCTGGCAGGGTTGCTAAGGTTCGTCCGAATGAAATGGCTGCCCACGCGGCCGGCGTGCTTGGCAGGCGGCCGTCGCGTTCGCCGCTCTTGGACGAGCATGCGAAAAGTCCCCACCGCCATCGACAAAGAACGAGGCCGGCACCGGCTGGCAGCAAGCACTGCGCCGATCAATCAGTGGGAGAGTGGACGGCCGTCGTTGAAATCCAACACTCGTCCGAAGGCGACACATGCGACGGCCGCCTGCCAAGCACGCCGACCGCGTGGGTCGCCATTCTCATTCCGACACACTTTACACACACCGGCTGAACCATAATATAAAATTTTACCCACTAGCTTGGACTGTGCCTTTGAGTTATGCTATTGGCTAGATTCACCATGTCGGTCATATGTATTTGGATGAGCGTTTTGTGAAGGATCTCCGATTTCCCTCCATTTGGGAACTGATCCACTTCTACAGAAATCAAGAAAAGGAGAAAGTTAGATTGCGCTCATTAGGCAGTCGTATCCTAAGGGTCACTCTCGAGTGTTTGCCCATAATCCAGAATGTTCCAAAGGTTCGCGTGCCTATCGAATTTTATCATGGACACTCCGTTTACTCTCTCAAAACTTGATTAGCATTCCTCAGGGAAACACCAATAAGGACAAAGCGCAAGTAATCAATCCAAGGATTGCTGTGCGTTAGGTGTTGTATATAATCGTTGCGCCGAACTGCGCTGCACCGTGCATTTCTGTAATATGGATCACGCAGAGTGGCCCATATTGTAGGATTATACTTCGCCGTTCAGCTCCACGGCGGAACTATAAACGACACTTCAAACACATTGGTGCGACTCGCAACAAGTGGCTTTGTAGTCTTCTATTTGGTGCTTTACATTTTGAAACAAAGAGGACTTGGGGAATGCCTCTTTTTTCTACTGTCCATCTCGATCTTTGAAGAAGGCGAATATGTAAAACGGCAGCGGCCGTAGACGTTATCGACTTTCCGTGGCCGCACATCCTTAAAGGCAGTGGTCACGTTGAAAAACGTTATCGAAAAAACTACAAAAATCAGCTCAGATCAAAAACAGCTGAAAAACTATGAAGGTAGGGCGGTGAAAAACAGGCAAGAATTAGAGTTTCTAGGTCCCAAAGAAGCCAGTTTGTGCACACGTGCACAGCGATGACGAAAAAGATCGCAGTCTCATGCCGAGCAGTCAAAAATCATCAACATTCACAGGAGGAAATAAATGCAAATTGACCAAATAAAAACAGTTGAGCAATGAAAGCAAGCACTTTAACTTATGTTTCTGACTGAATGTGTACATAAATCCGAAGGTTCATTGATTGAAATTCAATTTCAAGCCAGCTGATGTTCTTGATATAAGAGATCATCGATGCCGATGATGTGGAGTGGGCTCGTCCACCATCAAAAGGCAAGAAAGTTCAGGCTTCAAATTTGGCCTAAAAGAGTGGTTTTTCGCGATTTTTTCTTATAGGTCCTACTACTCGAGACCCAGAAAAGGGTTTAGAGAGAAAAAGACGACAAGCATATTTGATCGCGACCACTGCCTTTAAAGGCAGCATACACGCTCAAAAATGCTTTCGATTTTATGGTCTAAATCGAAGGCACGAAGTTGCTGGTATTGAGGTTTGTCAAGAAAACCCCGAAAAATTATATGGAGATGAAGTAACAACGGGTTGGCTTTTGAAATTTGGTTGAAAATGGGCAACGCGCTCGCGAAGGCACAAGAGCGCAAATATGATCGGACTATGGATGTTACTCCACTCGTATGGCCGGGTGCTGAACGTTTACGCCGTTAAACGGCTCAAAAACGCTCCTAAATGACCGTATTCAAGCATTTTTAACAACAATGTGTGAAGCCCCACCCACTTTGGCCGTGGAACCCCGCCTTCTCATACAGCTTTATTGCTACAATACGGTAGCTTTTGCTCGTTTTCGACGCTTCCAACGACGTAGGCGTTTTAGTTTTGATCGTCTGAGTTAAACAGCGTCGTTATCTCAACTTCTTTTGAGAGCATGTATGCTGCCCTTAAAACATGTGTAACCAAAATTATTCACTTTCACTTTTGATGACCTATATGCTTGAAATTCTTTCTGGTATTCTGTAGATGTTGGATGGTGTGATATAAGCCATACAAGGATGATAAAATTGCTGCATACCTGTTATAGAAAGCTACGGACATTCCAGCTATGAAAGTGGCCACGTAGGCGAACATTGCACCAAGTTTATCTCCGATGCCATCCCGAATGCGATCCACTCCACTAAACGTTCAGAAGGATTAATTAAAGGCAGTGTTCACGATGATTTTCGTATTTTCGTCCCCGAGTTTTTCACATAAAACAATGCGTTGGCCACCAAGTGTTAGCAAAATTACAAAGAAACGGCTTTAAACGCATTAAAACGTCATATTTTAGTGACATTATTCTATAACATGGACTAGTTGTCCGATTGGATGAACATGTTCATGGTGGTTGCCACCAGTGGAAAAGTGGGTCAATCAAAAATCCAAGAATATTTAATGCAAATCAGGATTAGTTAGGGCCCCAAGGAAAGAACGGAGCGATAGAGAGTAGAGAACCGTAAAGGACGGACCTACAAAAGATTTCATTATCACAACAAACACTTCCTGTGATACTTAAGAGGCGGGGTGATACTTAAGGATTTCGTGTTCTTCTGGTACGTTTTTCTCAATTTCTACGTCATTTTAGTTCTACCCGGGGGCCACTTAATCAATATAGCGAATAATCTCAAAATTGAAGATTATCGTGAACACTGCCTTTAAGATCAGGAGAGCTCATGCAACAATGAGTTCCAAAGCTTATTTATTTGCACGCGTTGCTTTCTTACAAGCCAGCAAGGACAGAAATTTCGCTGCTTGTCTCTATCTACAGTACCACTGTTCGTTGCCAGACTCCATGGATCACACAGAATCGTGCGTGGTGCACACGCGACGTTGGACTCGCACCGCTTTCGTGCTGCCACAGATCCATACTTGTGTTGCGGCCGCCAAGAACAGGGATTGTGTAGGTCGAGGAAGGCTGCGAGGTTTACCCTTGCTGGCGTTTAGCTTCCTTCTTTAGAAGATTTCACGTGGTTACTATCCCCTATCGCGCTGGTGACCGAGATTGTTCCCTTGCTCACAACACGTCGAAAGACGAGAGTGATTAAATTGCTCTGTGTTTCCTTACTCGCTCATTCGGGTAGTGAGTGCACCACTCTCATTCCGATCGAACCACGCCATATCCTGTCGAAGAACTGCTCCAAAGTAACGATTTCGTATTTGATAAACTTGCCGTTGACATACTGTGTGCCAGCAACACATCTATAAATTAAAAAATGCTAGACGTCGTGGATAGAAAACTCCAGCGGCGAGGTCGGCCGGAGGATCCATAATTATATGATAAAAAAATAGATTGAGATTTATTGTTGCTAGGCCATAATCCACAAACACAAGAAGGAAAAAAATCGACAAACCGAAAGGAAGCCGAGACTGAACTGAATGAGACCAAAGAAGGTGTAATTGTAGACGGCAGTCATGGCAAGTTGGGTGAACTCGTAATCATCGAATATACCCAAATTCCACTCGAACTCACCTAAACTGCTAGAATGTTATGAACATTTGTTCCAGACTGCGTGTTCCTACCTAATATAAGCGCATCCGTAAGGTGTCGGAAAATCAGAGATGACAATGAATTGAAGGTTCCTTGAGTAGCAGCTAGTAATGCTCCAAGAACCATCAAGCAGAAGTCCAACTTTGTTGCATAGCGAAACTGAAATTCAAAAAAAGGGTTATGTACATAAGATTTGTGGTGCCTAGATAGGAAACACACACTATTGCGTTCGTTCACTGTTGTTATTGATTGCATATACATAGCAGCTGAGGTGCCTGCACCAAGATTTAAGCTCTCGAAAAGTCAAAATCAAGAGGTGAACGGAAATTCAAAGTAGGATTAGATACAGAAATATTTGAGAAAATGTTCGTTTTAGCATGTGCCTTGGGACCTTTTTTGGCATGCAAAAGTTTTCCAAGAGATCTGACCTCAATGTTTGAATAGCCAGGTAAGAACAGAACCGTCTGATAAGGCAGCCAGCTGCATGGAGTAACTTTATCGATGGGTAGCTAGATGCACCACGCGGAAACAGGAGATGTCTAGGGTTTCGGAGGCATCTAGCCTAATTCTGACGCGAGAATCTTCGGGAAAAAATCGAAAATTTTCGGTCTCAGTTCACGAAATTAGCCGAAAATTCTCGCATCATCTTCTGTAAAAACTGCGCAATTGCTCGCCTCAAATGGGGAAACCTACGGAAAACTTTCGCTGTATCATTTGTGTAAACTACGTAATATGGCTCTGATGCAGGGCTGAGCGAAACTGTTCCGTTTCTGTTTCCGTATTCCCTGTGTTTTTTAGGTTGTTTCGTTCCGCTTCCGTTTTCGAGTTTTTGGGCCCGGAAACGGAACAAAATAGTACCACACGATTTATGGTAAGGGGTCGATGTTGTCTTCAATCGAATATCTGAGCTTGGCTAAGATTATTTATGAAATTTGGGGTCCTGAGGTGACGACCCCATAAAGTGATAACACGAAATGGTCGTGGCAGGAATCTGAACTCCTTTTGGGGACTCTTCTTGAAAATAAGTGACTTTTTCCCCGAGAATAAATGATTTCGTGAAGCCTTCACTCTTGATTCCATTTCTTCGTTTGTTTACCGCCATAACAGCAATAAAAATCGCAATGGTTTTTTTTTGTGTTTGTGCAGTCTGTCTTCCAGAAAGGAGCCCCGGCGGAGACACGTAAAGGAGGCCACTGCCAGCGGCGCAGCTCGTTTGCGGCAGATCGTAAGAAAATTTTCCTATCTCGCCGAGTTTTTTTTTCATTGAATTTATTCGTTTGATATTCACACCAATAGGCAATTTAGGTTCGAAACACAAAAAAATGCGCCGCTGATAATCTGAAAATTGACTTCTGATGTGCCTTGAAGACGGAAACGCGGGCGCCCGTGTTTACTTACACTTGGTACCGCTTAGGCTACTTTCTGGGGGACAGGCTGTACAGCAGGGGTGTACGGCAACCAAAAATAAAATTCTGGCAAACAACCTAAAACGGATAAAGCGGCCGGAAACCGCAATCGGCGAATGGCCATTACCCAACACCCCTGCTGTACACTATTTCTAAGGGCGGCTACATATAATGAGTATTTTCAGAGGTTGCCTTCTCGAATTCCCAGAAGCGAGAACTTGAAATCGTGGAATGCCTCGTAGTGATTTTTTCATTGACTATTAGTTTATTGAGTGAAATCATTGGTTATTGAATGAGAGCTGCAGGCAATGACTAGCGACGAAACGTGTGAATGAGACAGCCCAACAATTTTTTCGGTCTCTTCCGTTTCCGTTTCCGTATTTCCGTTTACGGCGTTTTTTGACTATTTTTCTTCCGTTTCCGTTTCCGAAATTTTTGAAAAAGATTTCCGCACAGCCCTGCTCTGATGGGGAGAAGGTTGGAGCGTCTTCTCGATCGATCCACCCTTTCCTGATCCGTAGTAAAAAAGCGAATGAAAAAATTCCGCTCCATAGAGAACTTTTGCGAAAGCTATGTATTGCTTACATATGTAGACCTCCAAGAGTTCTTGTGTCTTTTGAACATAGTAAAACTTTGCAGTATCTCGTACCGAGCTGCTGGTTCTAAAAAGTTAGAAGCGTTTTTCCTAATCTGTCGAAAAATTTCAGACGGACTTCAGATTCGTGTTAAGCACTCGGACAAACCACTAGAGAAACACTTATGCTTCGAACGAATGAAGCTTAAAACTTTGAAGATCGACAAATAAACCTAAGATTCGCGATCAGGACTCTAAATGAGCTTTCTGTGAGAGTTTTAGGTGGAATTCGAACCATTTTTCTTATGAGCTACTAAAACCCATTGATATAAGTAAACGCTCAACCAAAAATCCGTACAAGTCCAGAACGCCATTAGTCTGCGGTAAATTAGAAAAATGTGTTTTCACTCAAACTTTGCTCGGGGAGGTTGTTTTGGCGCTGAACACGGTTATGACGTCCGTTTCCAGATTTTCGAAAGTTGTTTGAGCGTTTTGAAAGGTACAAAAAGCATAAAAAACCACCGTTTTGTGCTTATAACTTCTCGGAACCAGCATCTCGGGACCGGGTACTGCGCAGTTATACTATAGATGCACAAGAGACACTAACTATTCGTTTTCGTGGATGGAACTCACGTTTTGTATGCTTCCCTTGTTAGCCAAAAAACAAACGATGAAAGTTTGAAAACACACAAAGTCAAACTTCGAGTTTCATTCTGGCCAACCTGAGATTATTAAAACTACCAAACACGACTTGAATTCTCGGCTCCGGCATTTCTTCGACCATTGACACGCAGAAAAAGGATCAAAGATTAAATACTCTATCAATAATTGTATCAGAACTGTTTCCGCGTGCTCCAGATTTCTTCATTTCATTTAGTGGATAATCCCGGAACTCTATTCGGTATATCGTTACTTCGCCTTCCCGAACCCGTATGTTTCAACGAATTTTGTAAGTTGAGATTGTGACTGCGGTTTTATCACTAATTGGTAACCGCTATCTTATCACCGCTTCAAACACTGACCAAAACAGTACATCGAACTGCGAAAACGTGCTGGACATACTACGAAAAGCCTTCTTTGTTGTATTTATCTGAAGGGAAGTTTCGCTACAACATAGTAATAAGACAGGGTGACTCACCAAGACAGGAAGTGAGACCTTGTTTTCGGGCTTGGCATCGTCAACCCTGAAGAAATTAATTGAGATGCACTGGAAACAAATTAGAATCGAGAAGGAGCTACACCAACTCGGAACCGCCTAATAGAGTTGCATGTGTTGCTCAATCACCGATAAACAGGGTTGTGCGAAACTGTTCCGTTTCTGATTCCGTTTCCGTATTTCCAGGGGTTTTTTAGGCTGTTCCGTTCCGCTTCCGTTTCCGACTTTTTGGGCCCGGAAACGGAAGGAAGTAGGGCTGCCCTGGCAATGGTAGTGGGTCTAGGGAAGGGCAATTAGGGTTCAAAATAAAAAAAGACGTTCGCGAGAATCTGATGACTGATTTCTGATCGGCCTCGAATTCGCAACGCGGCAGCACGCGTTCATCTACACCTGGTACAGCATGGACTCCTTTCTGTTGAACGGGATGAACACTGCTTCGAAGGTTCAGCGACATATACTGAGTAAATTTTAAAACTGTCTTTTCGAATTTCTCAGGAGGATTTGAAATCGTGAAATGTCTCATAGTGATTTTATGTGGTTCGAATAGTTATTAAATCATAGATTGAAACCATAGGCCGAAGGAGAGCTGCCAACAATGAGCAGTGACGAAACGTGAGGATGAGACAGCTCATAATTTTGGGTCCTACGTTTCCGGGTTTCCGTTTCCGTCGTCTTCTAGAAATTTTTCCCCGTATCCGAGAATCTCAAAAAGGATTTCCGCACAGCTTGCCTGATAAACCAAAACTATCGAAAGAATTCACTGAATAAGAGTCATTAAACTTTTGTGATCAAATACGGTCAACTCGTGAAAATGGTTGAAGACATAGCAAAAGGAAGTCACACTCTCAACCTTAACCCCACAGGGGATAAACTCTGGGCAGGTGAGATCCCCACACCGATGTGGTGGTAGTTATGTTAGTAGGAAGATGGTATTTTTCGAAAGATGCACCTCACTAAGAAAGAGCGATAGCTCGGTTTTGCAGGCGGAATCGCTCTAGTTGTCTTGACCGCCGGTTTCCGCCGCTAGTTGGTCCGCAAGTGCTTCCTCAGTAGGTCCGACAGCTTATAGCTAATGACTACCAGCGGGGCCCGCGATCAGATTTTCTTCTGTGTCAGTGCCGTTACGATATTGAGTGTGACGGTTTATCGTTGAAATCAAATCTCTATACGTCAGGTAGTTCCCATACAGTCTTTTTCGGAGCGTAGTTCACATGGCGCAGTGTGGACTGGGGCGGGATCCTCGAAGGAGGGTACCTCAATGCAATGGGGGGAATACTTGGCAACGCCCTCAAGCGATGTAGAGAGCATGGAGCAATATCAAGTCAAGCAGCCTGCTGGAAGAGCGTACTAGGCGAACATTCCTCAGTTAGACTTCACACCACCTACTGATGCTCAAAATCGTTTCAGTGATGCGGTAGAGAAAGTTTTGTGTGTATGGTGTTGAAAGATTGTAGTAGGAGTTCGAAGATCATTTTATGAGTATAATGGCAGAAGCTTTGCCTCATTCGTATGATGCGATGCGAAAACTTCAGAAGCTGATAAAACTCACTTCTCTGATTCCGTCACCGTTTCCTCTTTGAGCTTTGCGTTTTCATTCATACCTTAAACTCTTCAAGGCACTGAAAATCAGCCAGCGCTTCTCAATAAACGAGGGTTGCGAAAAGATCGACAATGATGTTTTTTCAAATTAGTATGAAACTGTTAGCAGACAAACGGAGGTTGGAAAGTGGGCGAGAAAACGTCTGCATTGCCTGTACAGATAACAAGTGGTGTTTGAATGTGGAGGGAGACACATCACTTATCACTTCCAAATGGCGTCTTCCACACACATTTGTGTGCGGCAGAATGTAGTCAATAGTACAGGAAACAGCATTTCTGTTGATCAGCGAGCAGAGGCAAGTACCCTGAGCACACTTTTCTCTGTCGGTGACTTCTGTGTCCTTGGTCCTCGATGCTGGGTCCCATCTCTTAGCAAGAGGAACAAGACCTCTTTCTATACTTTGGGCGCCATTATTTATACGTAAATTTTTTCTGTTACGTCGTCACTCTTTTTGGATATGTCGTCGTTTTCAATTGTTTTTTTGCACCTCGATGCTCACAATTTCGGTAAGGTCAGTGACTGTATGCAGACTGGCGTTGTTTACCAGCTTCAATGCTCCATTTGTGCAGAAATCTACATCGGAGAGACGGGAAGACAGCTGAACGTTCGCCTCATAGGACACTTATCAGGCAAGAGACGGATGAGCCTCCTTATACCGTTTGGGAAGCATAGGGTCGGAAAGCACCGTAACAATGATTTTGAGGTCAAGTGCATGATACTTGCACACGAAACGGACATTGGTGCTAGGAAGGCTCTAGAGGCCTTCTTTATACAAAAGCGAAGCCCGAAGCTAAACAACCGTAATGAGTGCCTCACCGTAACCAGTGAATTCCTACCATTTATCCCGAGGTGTGGGTTGTGATGTTGAGCTTCTGGTAGTTTTATCGCAGGGCTGGAATCACTGCTTGCCAGTGGTGGTTCACTTGCTTTTAACTACTACCGCAGTGTGTGCTGGTCTTGGAGTGATCGCTTCTGGTGGGTTTCGGTGCCGGAGGTGTTGCCTCTCTGTAGTTTTTGCGCGCTTCGGTACCGCCGTAGGGCAAATATGCGCTTGACCGTGTGAGCCGCGTTACGTGTTTTCCACTTTCAGGTCTCTGAAAACGGTGCTGTGCCGAAACGTTGACCATTAAAGTGAGATCACCTAACAAACCTGGTTGGCGGAATTAAGAAATTTACTGTACAAGTTATTTCACTGGTATTGGACGTTATAGTGCGTTTTCGCCATTTCTTCCTGATCTATGTATACATGGCGGGTAAGGAATTTTCTTCAAAATGGGAAGCTCGGGAACGGAAATAATCGTGAACACTGTCTTCAACCCGACCCGCCGTTATCGAGTGGTGCGGAATTAGCAGCCACACACTGTCGATCTACATAGGCCTCTCAGATAGAGACATCACACTTCCCGCAGTACCACTAGCCGACGTCCCGTAACCCCTCCCGCGGAAGGCCAATAGATCGGTTGCGGGCAGTCGACAGCGCCGTTTCGTTGACTGCCCGAACACGGTGAACAAGCAGTCTGCGGCCCTTCTGCCACCGCCTTACGGCTAATCTGATAACTGACAGAAGACAATCCTAAAGCAGTATGCGGCACATTTGAAAATCACCCTTTAAGCTAAGGTCTGTTAAAATAAAATTTGAAAGATCCGCTCATGGGGATTTCATCTTGAACTGCTCTTGAAAAGTAAGGAATGAGCTTACACGGAGAAGCTTCCTACACTCACTGGTCCTTGTAGTCTTCCAGTTCGCAGATGCCATTAACGGACATTGGTTCACCTGACCAAGACAAGCGTCGCACACAGCGCGGGTTTTGGAAAGGGACTCAACCTCAGGCAAACTGGGGATCGGAACCCCGTTCGACAGCCGTCGGAGCGGTCGAGGACGTCGGCTTCGACAGCTAAAAAGGGCGGAGTCGTTCCCCCTGCTGCTGCCGTAGGTGCCCCTGCAGCCGCGTTCCGTGCCCTTGCTCCGGCACTTCTAAGGTGCCCCTGCTGCCGCGTTCGGTGCTCTTGCACCAGCTCTTTTAAAATGTATCTGCTGCCGCCTTCGGCGCCCCTGCTCCGGCACTTTAAACGTGCCCCTGCAGCTGCGTTCGCTGCCCTGCTCCGGCATTGAAAAGGTGCCCCTGCTGCCGCGTTCCGTTCCCCTGCTCCGGCGCTTTTAGGATGCCTCTGTTGCCGCCGTTTAAGGCCCTTCTCGAGCTTTTTCGACCCTACAGCTGCTTTCGAAGTCTCTAATCATGTGAGGGGAAACCATACAATGTAATAAGAATAGACAGAAGTTTCCAAGTATTTTTATTTTTCTCATCGAGCCACAAACACCAACGTCGACACGAAAAGTAATGGTAGCCATTGAAGGTGATTCGTAACTCAATCACAGCGATTGTAGCGTGTTTCGCCTTCTCCTCATTGTATCTTCAAAATTGCACATTCCGTTGAAGAAGTGGCGCATCTGAAAAAATGCAAAAACATCCGGCTGCCATGTAGCATTAAAGGCAGTGGTCACGAAGAAAAAGTTTCCCCTTTTTTGGCTAAAACGTAAGCTTTGGGTCCCTATAAGAAGATTGATAACGGAAGTGCGACGAAAAACGGCCGGTAAGTGGGTGAAAATCTCGTGGGCCAGCCGACCCATTGGGCCACTCCGCCCACGTCCTATAACAGTTCCGCTGAATTTGTGGTTAAATAAGCGATGGTTTCAGATCCAAAGCCCCGTTCTTCCCTTCATTCTCAACGTCTCTGTTTACTCAGGTCAGCTCGCACACATCGGCTGCAAAAAACAGGAGTTACAAGCCTCGGACAACTCGTCCACAATTTTCCCTTGCTGAATTTCGAACAGCCATAACTCCGTTTCCAGGGGGTCTTGTACTATTCCAGGGACATCATTGGAATCAGCATGGGACCGTTTTCAAGATAGGAGGAAAAACAGAAAAACGATTTTTATCGTGAACACTGCCTTTAATGCTTCTTGCGCTAAAAATGGGGAAGTTGTCGCGAAGGATCGATTGAGTTTCCGTATTTTCTTAAGAAATATGCGACAGTTTATCTACTTGATGGTGTTCCCCTCATCGCTTTATTACAATGTTCTTCCGGAACTAGTTTCGACAGTGGGGGAGGGGGGGAGGTCGACGAATAATTTCACACCCATTTCATATTTTCTCCCCTCCCCCCTGGGGCACCGATCCTTCAGGGGAAATCAGAGAACATTTTGAATTTATTTTATGAATCATAAAAACCACAGGTCCAAACTTTTGGTGAGGAAAATCGATACTAGCTCTCTTAACTTCTCAATCGTCGGATTAAGAGCCAAAATTCTATTTCCTATTGTAGCTTGGTTGTTGTTAAATTGTATGATAGGGTGCGATTGTAAAATTTAGGGCATAACCTGAACTGCATGCGTAGAGCTGAGCTCAATTTCACACTTGCATTAGGCATCTTTCGTAGTCCTCAACGCGAGCGCAGCAGGCGCCCGGGACAGGCAGTGGACTAAGAAACTTTTACCAGCGCTACACGCGCGGGTCGCACGTGCCGCCCATCCAGCACCGCCATAGCGGCACCGCCCGAACCGCCGTCACGGTTCCACAATTTGAATCAATACTCGCGACTAAGTTCAGGTCTACTCCAACATAAATAATTCTAGGACTATCGTAAGCCACAGTATACGTAAATGCAAGCCTGTGTATGTCACAGTTGAGGCCCAACAGAAACCCACATCGCCCTGGCGCCGCCACCAGAGATTTAACAGTTGTTTCCCGCGCGGGAAAAGTTTCATAGCGCACACAAATACAGAAGCTAACTGAACGAAATAGAGAAAAGACGGTTTGTTTTTTATGGGCAGACGAATTGTAGAGGGGACGAATTACACCGCAGCATGCTCGCGCGGCTGAAACAGCGAATTTTAGGGATAAAACGGTTGAAAGAGCGAAGCCGGCCTTTTCACAGCCTATACTGGAATGTTTACTCCGTTGGAAGCTTCAAAAACTAGCTAAAACACCGCATTCAAACGATCCCTCGACGAGTTTATATCGGGGGGGGGGTGGAGTTCACGAATCTCAGGGCGGAGTTACCGAACTTTCTGACTTGATATTGCTCAAATTTAGTAGTTTTGACTCGCTTCTGACGCTTCAAAAGTATATTCGCGAAGTCGAACACGAATGTTATAGTCGGAGCTATGTATACTGTTCAGTTATCTAGCCGACATTCTTGAAGACTTTGAGCTTGAGAAGAATATTATTAATGCTTTCAGGATGCTTTCCGATCGAATCTAAAACTTGACAAAAAATATTCTTTTCATTGCCCAGTACGATCTGCTTGCCCGCTTTGACCCCGAAATTTCGAAAAATGCGAGTTACCCCTACTGGAGAGATTTCGCGAAACCGTTTTGGTGTTGTGAACCAGTATTTATGGGTTCAAGTGTTCCATACACTTGAGCGGTCCTGACGAAAATAAATAAGAGAACGAAAAGCATTAAAACTTTTTGGTGCCCAGAATTTCCTCTAAATTTCAAATTGAAATTCAACGCCAGTCGAGTTTTTTCGAGAAGATAGAGGACTAGTTATGTTTTCGAATGGTATACCACACCTGGTCGAAGGATCACAAACGGACAAGGGAAATTTTACTGACCGTTATTTGGTGCAGAACATACAAGCCAACGAAATAGTAAGTCGAAAATCGAGAGGATTGTTGAGTGCGCAAAATTTGGTCAGAAATATGGAGGAAACATCTCACCGTTCTGAATGTTGATGGATACACCTTTGATCCACACCAGTTTCAGCGGCAGTTGTGCTTTGAACGCGGATTGCCCGTCAGCGGAAATCGCTCTCTTTCAGGACGACAAGAGTCCCTGGAAACAAAACCGTTTCTGAGGTTGCACAGGTTTTGAATATCTTTCACAACCGACTGTACAACTCGACCCCACTCTGATTTCAATCTAGTGCAAAATTCAGCTCAAATGCAACGTTCGCGATCGCCATTATCGTTGAGTTCTACAGTGAATTGAAAGACTAAAAGGATCTTTGAATCTTAATGTCGCAAGAATGGCGGAAAACGAGCCAGGAATGGCAGAAACATGACTGCAAACAAGTTTTTTTAGTCGTTACTGTGCTTATCTGGGCCGGATTCTGGTCCGCAATTGCGTCTCGACACGCTTTACGGCCGCACGCTCCCGAGTCGGAAGAGTTTCCAGCGCCGCAGCCGCCGATCTGCTTACTCTAGGTGGGCTTTTGAAACTGGAAACTAAGAAAAATTAGAGAAAATTGTATAAAAAAGCCACATCGAGTCGGCTTTGGCGCTGGAAACCCGACTGACTCGAGCGCGTGCGGCCGCAAAGCGTGTCGAGACGCAATTGCGGACCGGAATTTGGCCCAGATAAGCACAGTAAAACGCCTCACGTCCCCTTTCTGCCCCCTCGACGTGAACAAATGACAACTTGATAATGTGGCAACAGCAAATAACCAAATCAAGAAGGTACTGTCAATTGAGATATAACGATTAATTGCATTGATGTGTACCATTTTCTCTCAGCGGTCATTTCTGACACTCTCAGAAGTCAATAAGAACAAGGGTGGCTCTATTCTAGCCCAAAACCCTACATTCGGGTTGTTTTTAGACATATAGTTCAGTTCCTCAATCGCGTTCAGTCCTCATTATCACAATCGTAGAAGCAAAGCGGTTGTTCGTAAAAAATTGAACTAGAATCATTCTCAGAACAACCGCTCCGCTTCTACGATTGTGATAATGAGACTTTGCGGACTGAACGCGATTGCGGAACTGGATCATACCTTACTCTATGAAGCCCCAGAACTTTCGAATATTGGGGGGAACGCTAAAGTGAAGCCTATCGTGAACCCCGCATTTGAATAAAAATCCCCCCAATTCAAAGCTGGAAGGACTAGAAGTTTTTGCGTACTGTCGTTCTCGGGGCCGAATTGCGTACTACGGCTGTTGCATCACGCGACACGTGATAATCGTGCTGGAACCACTTGGTCCCTGCACGATACACCTTTAACTCAAGATGATTATCACGTGTCGCATGATGCAACAGCCATAGTTCGCGAGTGCGGACAGAATCTCGCTGAGATAACGAAAGTACAAGGGCGTGCGCTAGCTGAAAGAGGGGTCCGAATATCGTATTTCAATAACCCATTGAATGAATGAGTAAATCGGACATTTTCTCTTGAAAAAAGCTCAAATAATTCAAATTTCTGATATAGCCTTTCCATATTTACCGAATGCATGTATGTGTACGAATGAGGCTTTTTCTACTTCTCCAAATTTTAGAAATTTTTGGCCGAGATTTTTTTTAATTTCAAGTAATCTGAATGAGGTCAAAAAGAAAATATCTATATTTTTTAATAAATGAGCAAATTTGAAGAGCTGTCTCCTAGTTGATTCGAATGAGTGTTCGGAAAATTCCTCCGAGATTTCAATTGAAAATTCGAGATTTCAAACTGTTTCCGATTAGTTTATGAAAACATTGAACATTCTTTACAGTTCGAAATGAAAGTTGTCACCCGAAATCGCCGAATACTGAAAAAATGAGGTATTTCAAACTCCCGACTAAACCGATTATTTAAAAACTCATCATCTTGAAATCCTGAATGAATCGAAGATTTGGAAAGCCGAATAATTAAAATTTGTGCACGTAGCAAATACTTAACGTATTTACATAGCGTAACGTGAACACGAGTAATTTGGTTTGCCCAATGAATAAAATATTCGAAAAAAAAAACCGAGATTGAGATTCCCGAATAAACCGTGAATCCCAAACTATAAATTTCCTCAAATAATCATCATTGAATAGGGTAATCTCTGTGTTGTTTTCGTAGGGAGTCGTGACACACCTTATGTTATGTGGCACACGCCGAAGCGAAGATATCATTGATGAGATAATGATACCTTCGCTTCCGATCGTGCCATGTATGCCGCGTAGCTGTGTCTTCCTAAACAATGGACACATATGATAAAAGTGTCTCATGAGGCTCGAGCAACACCTATCGTCAATCTATGGAGAGGGGAGGGGAAGCCGCGACGGTGCTATGATAGCTTCATCATAGAATCCGAACGGTTCTTTTCAAGAAATCACGGTGATGAGAATGAGGAGATAACCGCTTCGTTCGCGAGAAAAAGCTACAACGCGGCTCCCTAGAGATGGGATACAAACCATACCTCAGTTTCGAAAGATGTACGTAATACAAAACGAGCAAACAGAAAGTATAAAACGAGCGCGAGGGCGCGTGGGGAGAATGTACGAGAGAAATAATGCTATGACGAGTTAACAGAAGTTGATAAGAAAATGTCGATTAATGAGGCCACAGCACACGCGCGAACTTGTCCATCCTCAGATATTCGTGGGGAAGCTCCCTAGAACGACAGCAGAACTTCCCTCGAAACAACTGGGGAACTTCCCCCGAATTGGGGGGAGGCGAAGGGGACGTCTCGACAGCAGAGTAAAGGGGGAAGTTCCCACAGCAGGAGTTTTCTTGTAATCCCGACTGCAGGTCTTCCCGAGACTTTCCGACTGCAGATTTTCCCATTGTTCAATGATCGATCAAAAATCAACTTGCTAGAACTCGCTGTTTTCGACAGTCTCCTGTTCCCGAAAAACTGCGATCGGTCCAAAAATATCCACCTCTGATTATAGAGAAGCTCATTAGCTCCTCTGAAATCCAGAGAGTGATGCCTTACGTAGTCCTCGAGTGGCAGATCTACCATCTCAACTTGCGAAGTGAGACCACCTAGCGACTAGCTCGTCTGCATCACCGTATACGCTGCGGCTTTGTTTTCGCGTTCATCATGTTCGGGGGGAGGCCATGGGAACAACCGTGAAGCGAACTTCCCTTGTTCTCCCCCCGAGTTGACTGTTTCGAACGCCTTATCGTTGTGTATAATTCGAGGGGAGAGGGGCGAGACGTCCCCCTCCGGGGGGACGTCTCGCTCCTCTCCCCCCGACTGAGTGATAACGACCAAAACAGGTCTATTGTCCTCGGGAACTCCCCCCCCCAAATGTGTGAGTCAGGCTGCCGGCTGAATACCTGCGCTCGCACAGCCTGCCGGCCAAAAGCCAGCGCTGGCACTTTCGGCCGGTGCACCGGCTGTCCGCCAACCCGATCCATATCTGACGTATTCTACGGCGCTCCGATCCCTAGTTTGCCTGAGACACAGCGTTCTCTGCTCAGCAATTGTTCATTGGCTCCACTCTAGTGGGTGGTGCAATGATGATATCAAAGTGAGAATCGATGAGTGAGTGTTCGATGACCCCCCAGGAATAGCCGACTGCCCGCCGACACTCCGCGGGAAAGCTGGAAAACCTCTCTCTCCGCGGGAAGTAGGGCGCTGTGCTACGCCCACAAAATTGGGGCCGCGCGAAGTCGACTACCCCGAATTGGCCAGCGGGAAGTGGGCTGTTTTTATCTGAGTTCTGTTCTTCAGCGACCTCTCTCACCCTTCAGTGGACGGGCGTTCTCCACAATGAACGTCGGAGATCATTGTTTCCTGACAAGGGCATTACGAAAGCATGAGTTCAACGATTGACGGTGAATAACCGAATGCCCGACAGAACAACAAAACTCACCTAGATTCAAATGAAAAAGGAAAAAAAACAGCAATAAATACATTTATTGAGCACAGAAAATACATTAATTAATCTATCAGAATAGAAAATTTTGAGGTCAGTTCTCCACTTGAATGCAATACTTAACCGTTTTCGAGCGCAGCTTACTGTGAGAATTGTCGAAGACGAATTTGTACAAACCAGGTTTTTCGGCCAGAATCTGAAACCTCAGATAGGACTTTTGATAGCAGCGCCCTCCGCTTCCCAACTGACCTCTCCGTCCTCCGGCACAAACTCAGTTTGCAACCTGAATTTCGGATGGATCATGAAGTCATCGTTGTGTTCCGCGACCTTGAAATACTTTTGATGTAATTATTACATGAAATCGAACATCGAAAAAAAGGTTCCACCTTTTCTTGCCCAGGAGCTGCAAGATAGATCGCAAAATTGATGTCATTGGCATCCAATCGCCACCACCATGTGATTCTCCTCCCTGCTTTATAATCTGGAAGGACAAATTTATTTAGTAACAACTGCTGTACAGAGTGTTTGGTCTAATTAACTGACCTTCGACTAGTATCGGAATAAAATCAATCGATCTAGCAGACACTACCAACTTCTGAAGCTGATCCATGGGTGGGTCATTAGACGGATCATATCTAGAGCAATAAGGAATGGGTAAAGGCAGCATACACGCTCGTTAACACTCAAAAGACCGCGTGTCCACACTGCGCACCCACGCCATGAACTAGATTTTGTTTTACTTCAAGAAAAACGAATTTCTTCGATTTATCGGCTTAATATCCATATTTAAACAGCTACCATGGCTGGTATGCATATATTGGGCGCCTTATACCTCCTTTTGACATAGTCATTTTCAACAAAAATTCGTTTTGGAATTTCATTGAATTGATTGGCCGCGGTGCGCGCCGGTCCGCTACGGGAAGCGGCCGTGGAGCACGCGGTCTCCTAAGTGTTAAATCTGTTGAGATAGCGACGCTAATAGACTCAAACGGCCTGCACTAGCACGCTTGCGCCATTGGAAGAGTCGAAAACGCGCCAAATGTTCATATTGGAACCATCTTAGTCCACTAAGGCCCATTTTTTCGCCAAAACTTGCCCCTTCAAATCAAACACATTCAAGTTGAATGCTCAAATACGATCAGATTTACTCGTTTTTGACGCCTCCAAATGCCGTTCCACAGTGTGGTGCAAAATTTTAAAGGCACACGAGATTTTTTCGCTATGACGGTTTTTTTCTGGCCCGAATTCCGATGCAAATTGGTGAGAAAGTACAGTTCGTCGCTGCTGGAGAAAGCGCCGACGTTAGTCAGAGTCTCCATTACCGACCAAGTCAGAGCTCTCTGTACGAACGGCTCTTCAAGCAGGATGACTGCGATCCAGCTGGGACGATCCTTCCCTGTGCTGAGATTTATTGACGATTCTCATGCTTACAACCAGGATGACCGCTGGGTGCCTTGGAAAGCTCTCTGGCCTTGATGAACCTTGAATACGGGGCACAAACTTCAACGAATTTTAGTAGTAAAACTTCCTTCGACGAACTATGTGTCGAGATGGACGGTGGTCGGGCTGATTAATGAATACTCTCTTCTAGTGAGAGAGGTAGAGAAGCCTAGTTCGAGACAGGTCGCTCGACACATGCCACTTGGGCTGGACTCTGCTCGAGTAATAATGCCCTCTGCATAAAAAATCTGAGTGATGATGACCATACTTCAAACCCATTCACGACCACATGTTCCACCGGTGGGACAAGTTTTTCAAAAATCGATTTCTCCTCCGCAAGAATGAACTTACCAACCTACATATGATCAAAGCATCGACCTACGCTTGACTAGAATACAAACCTCGTGGTCCGCCAATAGGCCAAACGCAACAACGGATTTGGACCTTTTCAAAAATACCGTTAGTTGATGTGAAAGACAAAGCGCCTGAGCAGCCATTTAAGAAACACCTTATAATGTCTTTCTGGTTCAGTCGCTACTTTTTATATTTGAAAGAAGAAATATATAATTTGAAACTTATTTACTCTCCTCTAAACGTTGCAACTTAGTTGACCGTGTTGCGGTTTTGAGGCATTGTTCTTCTAAAACGAGAGGGTGTTGTGAGCTCAAACTGTGATAATGTTCTTTCTTCGTTACTAGCTACAATATTAAGGGAAAAGAGAAGAAAAATCACCCATAGAATGCTATTCAAGATGGCGTGTCCCACCGGTGAGACACGGTATACAGTGACGTAATACGGCATGCGGTCGTGAATGGGTTAAAATGTTAGGGAAAGACATTGCTGGGCCCTGTATTGACTTCTGTGCTGGCAAAATGTAGAGTACGGACAGCCCAGATGGCAACTCAAGGTCGAACAATTTTCCTGTCTCGCATTCTAGAGGTACGGTAATGATCTGTCACACTGCACCCAGCAGAGCGCACTAAGCTCAGGCAGAAAACAACCTAAGTGACTTGTTTCGGCCGGCATGGCATGGGGCACGCTTCTCTACATCTTTCACTAGACCGCAACATCCATTTCTAAAGGCAAGGCCCGGTCAAATATTGACACTGCGGATATTCAGGTTAGATAGATTGGGCTGGCCTAGCTGAACATCGAACCCTGCCTTTAACCAAACCACCGTCCATCTCGACACATATTCCGTCGGATGGCGTTTTCCGACTCCATTTCGTTAAAGATAGAGCCCCCTCTTCGAGGTTCTTCTCGAGCAGAGACTAGCGGCTATTTTTCGTTGTAGACAGGTGAACTCTTCAAATACACCCCAGCTTATATAAGGAAAGCAACAGCTGGGTTGCAGCCTTGCTGTTTGAAGAGCCTTTTGCTTTGATAGCACGGACACAAGGTTGGTCGGTGACGGAGCCTGACTAAGGTCGGCGTTCCTCCAGCAATGACGAAAATGATTCTACTGTTCTGTCCCGTAATTTTGTGTCGAAAATCAGGCCAGAAAAATCTTCTAACAGGAATAAAACTAGTGTCCCTTTATAAGTCCGAACCACTCCTAAATGTCCACTTTCGTTTGAAATAGTCTCATTCCTCTCTTTTTGGTAGCAAGTATCAGTGTGAAACTGGTTTCAGGGGTATTCGATGGTCCTAATTACGATCGTGTTGTCACCGTAGAGCACACTTTTGAAATTAAGTGATTATCAGCAATACATAGGGTGCCTTTGAAACTTTTCACCACACTGTAGCACAGACCGTAGGTGTCTATTCGCGTCGCTATGTCAGCGTCTTTTGTATACCACATTTACAATAATAGTTGGATATCGACTGGTGGACCGGAAATCGATGGAGGGAAGGAAGAGGTATTTTGTTTTTGAAAGCCTTGAGAAGAGTGCTCCATAGTCTGTCCTCCACAGAGGCAGACAAAAAGTTTTGAATTCTAGGAGTCTGAAAAGGTTACCTAAGCTCTGGTGGAAGCTTACCACCAGTCCTCACATGGCCATATGGATTGTCAGACTGTCGAGTGCCACCCCAATTTTCGTACAACACATCTTCACCTATTGACTCCTAAACGAGAGCATCTCAGTTCAAAGAGATGCATGCGCGTGACAGCTGGAAAAGTAACCTTGAGAACCTCCTTCCAGTTGTCCCCAAGGATCCTAATTTTTTGCTGTGTTTGTTTTGCTAGACAAGGCGATACCATATTCCATAATACTTGAATGAAAGACGGGGCATTGATTATGAACAATTTCCGGACAACGTCGGGAAACATTTCCTGCAAATATTGAAGACATTTTCAAGATCTGATGCAGACTTTCAGTTATTGACAAAAACTGATTGATCTATGGTGGCCCTGTCACAGAACAACGTCTCACTTGGGACTTAAAATTGAGGAGAATCTCACTTGTAATTGTGCTAACATCGTTGTGATGACTTTCATTGCTTGAACATCAATCTGTGATAAACTCAGTCCTTGGAGGTCGAAGATGACAGACGTGCCAAACTGCTTTCCGCGCTCTTTTTCGCGTGCTCTGAAAATGTGAAATTGTTTGAGAAAAATCCCTATGAGTTTTCATCGGGAATAGAAAGTTTCAGGGTTTATTGCAAATCGCAACAATAATTACCAGAAACGCTTAAAAATTAGCTAAAAGACGCCCTATGTGGCCCCAAAACTTGGGGACAGGGGCTCTCTGCACACCGAGGGAGTTGTTTCGCCTTTTGCGGCTCTAATTCCGCTCGGGACCAGTTCGCTCGCGTTGAGTGGCGTGACGTTTCGAACTGCAAAAACGGGACTACTCCCTCGGTGTGTAGAGAGCCCTCGTCCCCAAAACTTGAATGCAGCATACCGGCCCCGCCCACCTCCTGGGTGGCCAACGATTTTGAAGCTGCATAGGGCTACTTATGAAACGTTCGTTCGACATTATTTTTGCGAATGAATCCCGAAACCTCGACTTCCGGTGAAAGAAAACTCGAAGAATGTTCCTGTCGTGAACACCGAGTTTCCGGACATTCTGTCCGGAGGTATTAGGTTTTCGGATGTATTACAGATAGAGGCCAATGAAATACGACTCGGGAAAACCCTTGGTAGGCATCTGACCCTTGCACAATGTAAAGTAACCTCCATTTCCCTGTTGCTCGCCCTTTTCTGTATCGGTGTGGTTTTGAGAATGATTTCTTCGTTTTCGTAGCAGAAATTTCCGAAAAACAACTGCTTCGCACCTACGGTTGGGATAATAGAAGTGCGAGTAGCGGGGGTGGGGGAGGTGAAGGCTACGTCCGAATGAGGCTGTCCGCCCACGCGGTTGGCGTGTGTGTTGAGCGACCGTGATATGATAACGTTTTTCGGATCTATAAACCGGTTGGCAGGAATATTAGACAGATATGAGTAATATCCCAGTCAGCTTTCTGCGGCCGTGCGGAGGCTCGTCGGCACAATGCCTTCGCGACGACCGAGCGATACGCACGCCCACCGCATGGGGCAGTCTCATCTGGACAGACTTTAATTAACGTAATCGATCACTTAGAAACAAATCATTTAGTAACGAATAACTGAAAAAGCCCTTAATTGACACAATGCGCAGAAGTAAAAAAACAATGCGATTTGGCTTCTGAAGGCCCAGAGAAATCACAGGAGTGTGTCACAGAGTGCAACTGAAGATCATCCACCTATTAGAGGAGTTCGAATGTTTGAACTTTCTCAGTAGTATAATATAGCAAAAACTTATGGAACCTTATTATTTGCATGACTCCTTCGCTTTCGGCTATTCTCATTCGATATAAATCGGAATTTCGTGTGCAGGCCATGAGCCCTGAAACGTCTAGCCGACCGACCATCTGCAGCGAGATCACATTTCCTTCCTTGTCGAAGCCAAGCAGAGATCCTGATAACGAACAACTCTCCACTCAATCAAATGCAATAATCACGAAAATGTTAACTTTTGAGTACTCAATAAAGAACAGGAATGAGTCTTATAGTTAGAACAGCATCGAAACTGTATCCGATAATGGGGCGGTGAATGGCTCTGGTTATGGATTGAAGACTTAGGGTTTTTCATAAATTCTGATATAAATCTAGAACGTTTTCTGATCTTTCCAGGGATTGGAAGCCAGTGTTAGGCGAAGTTGAAACGAGGGTGCCAACTTATTCCCGACTCTTCACCCCGGCTCCCAGCGCCCAAAAAATGGAGTGAAAAGGCTCGGATGATTCGTCAGCATGGTTTTGCACAAAGTATTGTTTCGTTGTGACATCCAACTTTTACGTAGAGAGAAGTCATATTCTCACAGGTAAACTCTTTCACCATCTCGACTGTCGTGTCAGCACGACTTTCTAATCATCGAAGCATCAGCGAACGAATTTCTAATTCTCGATCCTGCTGGCGCACCTTGCGGCGGCGCCGTAGATGCCCACACTCCGGCCGGTTTGGATTTCTCCTCGCCTTGAGGAGTTATTCGCTGCTGGGCCCACACCAGGGGTGTGCGTAAATGAAATTTAAATTTCGTAAATCGTAAAACGTAATTACGTTGACACCACCGTAAATCGTAAACCGTACATCGTAAGCACCAAATGATACCAATAGTTACAAAAAAAAATATCATTACATTGGTGGAACAACAAATTGAAAACTTTGTTTCAATAAGTGGTGGAGATTTGGTTCAGGAGTTCGATGCATTCTGAGCAGCAGATTCAACCTAGGATTATAAAAAATGAAATATAGATGAACTTACGCTTTTTGCCTTGTACTAATATTTAACAATAATAATCTTTTTTTATAATGTTCTCAGCGTTGATCAGTTCCCCTGGGGATGAGCCACACACTCGACTTCCGTTGAGAATCGTAGAGGCTTTTGAATGTGGACTGAGTATACCCATTGACTGGCAAGAATCAGCCAATTTTCACGTCAACGTTCTTATCCTCACACGAAGGTCTGGTTCCAACTCACCGACCCCGGAAGAATGGCAGTCTTGGTTGGCCTTGGGCGAGGATCAATCTATCGACCGTGGACATGACAGTGGCGTCTCTTGGCACTGTCCTACACCGGCCCCTAGCTAGGAGTATGAAAAGGAAACATTTTTTTGCCGATTTGTATATTCAGCGCAGACTCAATATACGTTCATCCAGTGCCATGTCCACAAAATACGTCATAATAACAGTATGGTTTCCGTTTTCGGTTTAGTCTGACGCATAGACCAGGCGGCTGGCCGTGCGCTGTTGGCGGCTTCACTGAAGAATGAGGTTTCGATTCGCGCGGAGTGATCTACCGTCGCAGCCCGTCCATTCATTAGACTAAAATTATTGCGCGAATTCTACGAGGGAGATCCTGTTATTAGGCGATATCAGTTATCCACGCGCAGGTCGATGAGATGCCATTCCAAGAACCGCTTCATCTTGAAAGCCAAGGCTAGGCTTTTCTCGCCACGAGAGACCCGCCTGTCACCCCAGAAAACGCATCTGCTTTTTCAGGCTTTGCGCAGTTTGGTACCCATAGGCAAGGAAAATATCAAAACATGCACACAAACCGCTCACATTTGTGAGAGAAGACGGTTAAGAAAAAGGTGGAATAGGCATTTATATTTTCTTTTCTGAGTGTTGGTTTGTTGAGGACGAAAACCATTTGAAGGCAGTGTTCACGATAAATTTCACTTCCAATATCTCCACGGTTTACAGAAGGTTCGGTGCCCTATATAGCGAAGCACGCTTGAAAAGGACGCGAAAGTCGCGTTTTTGAGCCAAGACAGGTCCTTCCTTGTTTACGTTGATTTCTGAGCGTGGAGGAATTGACCGCTATGAAGGATGATAGCATTCAATGCAATCAAGCGATCAGCTCACTTATCAACACTTTCCTGACTTGATCATTCCTGTAGTCTGAGTCTTCATTTGTTTATGTCGACGGGGCGGATCTGGAGCACGGGGCGGTTCTGGCGCACCAAAACGCTTGTTCGCAGCCGTTATTTTGTCACTCCTGGCTCGTTTTCTACCGTTCTTTCGACACTGGGGGTCTAGGGTCCTTCTCGCCCATCATTTCACAGCGGAAAGTCACCGATGATGATAATCGTGAACGCTGCTTCTGAGCAGAGAAAACGATTCCGCGCTTCACACTTTTAAAGTACGCAACAATTGTCGCAAAACAACAAAAACGTCATCTCTGTCGCATGTTCATGCCAAGAGAGGCAAACCAACGCCTAGAAATCTATGAAAATGGTGACTTCAGGGTTTTGAATTCTATACCGGGTGAGAGTGAGTGTACAGGTCCCTCCTTGAAGGTTACGGGCTGGGACTAATTAGCGAAATGGGCAGTTCCTCGTCAGTGCATATCGTAGTTGATTTTCTGAACTATGCTCAACTGTTTTTTAACTTCAGTGACATGGTGGATCCCTTTCTTCATCTGCTGATTCTTAACTTCGATCTTAGTTCTGTGTTTAAATGCTCCTCTTGTTGATCTCTGTAACCTCTGAAAAGACGTCAACTTCCCAACCGGCGGGCCAGGGACACCCTTTGAAGCCAGTTATGGCATAACTAGAGCGCTTTGCGCGATTTTTTCCACGGCAAGCTGGTTGTGGAAATCAAGACAGTTGCTCTTGATGGAAAAATCGAGAACGGAGTTCCTTGTGAAGAGCGCCTTAGACTGCATTGCACAGTAGACGGTAGCTAGTGAGATGCGCGCGGGGCGCAACGCGGACCAGGTATCCAGTGTCTCAAACGCCGACCGTATGCCCAGCGCAATAATAATAGAATCATGTCGAAGATTGGTCGTATCGTAGTCAGACACCGAAGTTGTCCCGTCTCCTGGCTAAAAACATTAGTATGCGCATTGTGAATAGAGCAGTTCAGTTGGGGATGCCTTGTAATTTACTTCCATTGCGTGTATTTTTATTTCCAAAAAAAAAACACGATTTACAGTCCAAAACGCCGTAAATCGTAAACCGTAATTACGAGGCCAAAAAACATCGTAAATCGTAAAATCGTAAATCGTAAACCGTAATTACGCACACCGCTGGCCCACACTCTTCGAGGGACGGTCGCCTTATGGTCATGAAAATGTGCTAGAAATGACTTTTACGGATAAAAACTCAATGGTTCCAAAGTTTGACTACACTGCTATCATTCTTGACCTCAGTGAGAGAATGTCTTGTTGTAGAACCCGCTCAGAGTAAACGAGATTGCTGACCATGCCGCTTCTCATCAAAGAACAGTTATCCGAATCAGGCGCTTCTGATCAAAAATTTTCTCTTGACAAATGGCTATTAACACAGAACTCGCTAATCACTACCTACCATGCACTTAGCAGAAGTACCTGCGTCAGCAGGGGCGCAGGTAACTCTTTTGCATATGACTGGCTTTTGTGTTCGAAATCTTTAAATAAAGGGTCCATTAATACGGATGAAGCGTCTCACCAGGTAGATACTGTAGAGGTTTGCTATATTCATCACATTTCGCGGTAACCTTCTCTAGGGTTGATAAATCCTCGTTGTGAAGGCCGAGCGCATGGAGTGCTCGTAGAGAAAACTTGATTTTCGGCACAACTACGTCTGCAAATTACCAACTATTCTGAGATAAGCCATCAGCAGCTGCAGCACAACTTACCCACTTTTCGGTCCCATCCCACTAGCCAACGAAGGAGGGAGAAGTCATCGGAGTACGACGGAACCAACTCGAGCTCATCACGAATTTTCGACCTCAATTCTTCTATCAGCACGCGGTCAGCCTCCGATATCTGACCATCAGTCATCTGCAAAAAATGTATTACTAAGCCACTATGTGTGGTCAAAACCACCAAGAAACTGAGACAAACGCACTAGAACGGCTAATTTTGGTGCAATAATTTTCCGGCCGGGACCAGGCGAAAGTTGAGAGAACAAGTCAGTGAATTTCTCGCGATCGGGAGTGATTGGCTTCCCTCAATAGGGGGAGGAGATCGGGTATGAGGCATTTGCTCCAGATGAAGAGTATGATAATCGTTCTACTCAGGTAAAACTAGTTGTCAAGAATCGGACGAAATGTTGTCCTGCTGGCGTACGAATGCAGGACAACTTTCGCAGACTCTAGAGAATTCTGGACAACTTTTCGCCCAAATCTCGACAATGCCCGATGACTTCTGGTCCGATTCCCGACAACTCCTTGCCCGATTCTCGACAGTTAACACACAGTTATACACATGTACAACTGTACCTACTTATCAAAAATGAAAGCTCCTGCCCAACTGATAACAACGTTAAGAGAAGCCCACGTAAGTGGTTTTACCCCACTCTGTTTGCCCAATTACCAACTTTGATTGCTTCTTCGACGTTCGCAGAGTCAAACTGTGCATCATATGTGCTTTGGGTCTACAAAATCGTTCAACATGGGCCGCTATTGGCCTTGCCCAGCACCAGTGCGCTATCAGTGTAGTGGTCTTCGGAATTACTCTAAGACGGTGCAAGTTTGAGTAGAGAGTAAATCGACCACGCTGGACTCGAATATCCTAATCTCGTTGCTCCTAGTTTTCAAAATTGTCGACTTCCGGCGGAACCACACCTGAGAAAGGTGTGAGCCATTGTACCGTAGCGGTGTTCAGCCTCCACCTTAGGCGGTGAAAGTTTGTATATAGGGTAAATCGACCACGCTAGACTCAAATATCCTACTCTCGTGACCCATAATTTGCAAAATATGGACTTCCGGCAGGCCACACCTGCAGCCAACGGACCCGCCGGAAGTCCACATACCATTGCAAAGTTTAGAGTAGCAAAATTCGGTCAGAACTGAATCATTCGAGATTCATTCGAATTAACGATCTTAATTCCAAAAGTTGTTCTGATAGCTCTTGGGTAACTTCTTGCATAACATATTTTAAATCCGAGTGCTGCAACTACCGATCATCGAAAAAAAGTTCAGTACTTAAAAACTCGCAATCCTTCAAAATTCACTAACTTTAAAATCCCATGTTTTGGTATAATCGCTATTTTAGAAGATAAAAATTGCAAAAAACTAGTTTGATATTCAAGAAATCGGTGAAATACATTATAATTGATAACCAGTTAGAAGAATGGAGAACAAAATTGAAAAACAACAGAGGTCCCACACGAAAAGAAAGGAAAAACAACAGCAGTCGCAACATTCGAATAATGTGGTGTAAAGAGGGTTCTGAAGTGAGGTCCTGAATCCTTGTGAAATTTTCGACATATCCGAAACATATTCTCAATCTCTGAAGGAGTTGTCGAGAAATGTGTCCAAATTCTCGGCAAACACTATTTCCCCCGAATTCTCGGCAACTTTCTCTGGAATTTTGAACAAAGCGGCCGCAAATCTCGACAAATACTGCGAATCTCGGAATTCTCGACAACTTCTATCAACTTTCTGGAAAACTTCTCGATTGTCGACCGATTCTCGCCAACTATTCGTCCGCTTCTGGGCAACTAGTTTTACCTGAGTATACTGAAAGCCGTCATAAACAAATTTCGCTTCCTTCCATCGAAAAATGTCGCAAACGTTGTCACGAACGCAGAGGAAGTGGGGACAGGTGCTCTCTACACACCGATAGAGGATTTGTCCTGTTTTTGCAGTTCGGAACGTCACGCTACTCAATGCAAACGAAGAGGTCCCGAGTGGAATTAGAGCTGCAAAGCGCGAGACAACTCCCCCTTCGGTGTGTAGAGAGCCTCTGTACTGCATTCATAGAATTCCTTGGTCATCTAGAGTATTCAACATTGTGTACTAGGTCGATCCGCGCTGCTGGTTTCAAGGAGTTATTGGTTTTCTTCCTAAATCTCTGCAAAAGTTAAGAAAGGGCAACGATATCGGGAGATCTTCCAGGTGTTCTGGAGGTTTTTCTTTAATTGGCCCCGAGCAGATTTCTGGTGGTCATTTAAGGTGCTGAACATGAACCTGGTCTCCGCTTGTCGATAATCCTAGGTTGACAGTAGGTTACGATGAAAACAAAGGTATGATTCGCGAAAAAGAAACTGTTTTTGAGCCCTTTCCTGAGAATGCAGATTTGGTCATCACAAAAGCAAAAAGAAGTGAAAATTGGGAAAAAAAAGCACAAACACGTACTCAGGTAAAACTAGTTGTCTAGAATCGGACGAATAGTTGTCGAGAATCGGTCGACAATCGAGAAGTTGTTCAGAAAGTTGATAAAAGTTTTCGAGAAATCCGAGATTCGCAGTATTTGTCGAGAATTGCGGCCGATTTGTTCAGAATTCTAGAGAAAGTTGTCGAGAATTTGGGGGAACGAATGTTTGCCGAGAATTCGGACAGATTTCTCGACACCACCTCCCGAAATTGATAATATGTTTCGAATATGTCGACAATTTCCCAAGAATGCAGGACATCACTTCAGAACTCTCTTTAAACCACATTCTTCAATTGTTGCGACTGCTGTTTTTGTTTTTTTCTTTTCGTGTGGGTCCTCTTCGGTTTTTCTTTTTTCTCCATTGTTCTAGCTGGTTATCAATTATAATGTATTTCACCGATTTCTTTAATATCAAACTCGTTTTTTTTGAAATTTTCATCTCCTAAAAATTGCGAATTTATCAAAGCATGAGATTTCCAAGTTAGTGGACTTTGAAAGGGGATCAACGTTTGAAATTAAGATTGTTAATTCGAATAAATTCCAAATGATTCAGATCTGACCGAAGTTTGCAACTCTAAATCTTGCAATGGTTGTTAAGCCTTATATGCAATATGTGGACTTCCGGCGGATCCAAACCTGCGGTTTGACCGCTAGCTGCAGATGTGGACCCGCCGGAAGTCCACATTTCGCAAAGTATGGGTCACGAGAGTAGGATATTTGTGTCTATCGGGGTCTTTTTACCTTACATGCAAACTTCCACCGTTCAAGATGGAGGGTGAACACCGCTACAGTATAATGTCTCGCGCCTTTCTCAGGTGTGGTCCCGCCGGAAGTCGACAATTCTGAAAACTAGGAGCCACGAGAGTAGGATATTGGAGTTTAGCGTGGTCGATTTACTCTCCACTTACACTTTCACCGTCTTATGTTAGAATAATTCCGAAGACCCCTACACTGATAGCGCACTGATGCTGGGCAAGGCCGATAGCGGCCCATGTTGAACGATTTGGTAGACCCACAGCATATACGATGCACAGTCTGCCTCTGCCGAACGCCGAAGAAGCTATCATAGTTGGGGTTTAGCAAATAGAGAGGTGTGAAATCTCCTACGTGGGCATCACCGACCGCAGTAATCAACGGTGGGGCAGGAGCCCCAATTTTTGGTAAGTACATACAATTGTACATGTGTATAACTGTGTGATGACTGTCGAGAATCGCGCAAGGAGTTGTCGGGTATTGGTCGAGAAGTTGTCGGGCATTGTCGAGAATTGGGTGAAAAGTTGTCCAGAATTCCCTATTGTCTGCGAAAGTTGTCCTGCATTCGTAGGCCTGCAGGACAACTTTTCGTCCGATTCTCGACAACTAGTTTTACCTGAGTAGTAGAACGGCTAATTAAAGCGTCGGCACGCCATCACCCCAATTTACGAGATTTCTAAGAACGTTCGTTTATCCGTTTTAAATTTGCTCTTAAAGTAGTCAGCCGTCTCTACAAGTGCTCAGAAATTACCTTAGAAGCAAATTAAAAAAAGGAAAACAGGCATTAATTGAAACCTCGATAATTGGGGGCAGGTGGACACCAAGCACTAGCTTGTTCTTTAGCGTTTCTTATCCAACTTTTCAATTATTCTCACTTTCGTGATGGCCAGATCTACGATCTCATGAGAGTAGCAAAACAACCGTTTTCATCGCGAACCATGCCTTTAACATACACGAATATTTCGAAAATCTAAGTCACTAGCCGAGCAACTAAATTCCGGGAATGCGTTCCGCGCTCTAGACATCCCTCTTGTGGGAGCAGTTTCCGCACCCACATTAATTTCTACCTCCTGTTACTGAAACGCTGATTCCACCGAGTCAGTAACAGAAGACATCTGTCCACATTCGAGAATGCAACACACTTTATTCTTCAGCAATTCGGTAGCGGTATTGATAAATGACCACAATATCGAGCCCTTCTACAGAAGCACGATATCACCTTAGGCCCCGGTCATAGTTGGATGAGCCGACGTATCCAGTCCGGTCCATAAACACAGAAAGCATTGGAAATGGGATGCAAAAATCACCCGTTGTATCCCTCCAACACCCTCCAACACCCAACACCCGCCGACCCGAGCCCGGTCGATACATATGAACATTGTGGTGGGGTAATGTTGAGCAAATCACTCGGTGTATCCCTCCAACACACCCAAACACCCACCCGGTCGATACGTATGATTTAAATGATGGAGTGAGGTTGAGAAAATCACCCGATCTATCCGGCGTGGTCGATATCCATGCAATACGTGAATGACGGCGGATGAGAAAATCACCGGGTGGGCGGGCCGATGATAAAACTGTTGTGGCCGTCTGGTCACCGCGTTTGACCTCTGCAATTAGCAAATGCGATATCGGCAGTCGGGTGTCCGTAACCGCCCACGTTGTGTGTTTCTCATTGTTCTGTCTACCGATCTAGGTGGCCTAGCGGGAAACAAGCCGTATAAAAGGCGACTAGATTCAACACTAAGTGTGTTAGCTGTGCTCTGGTGTCCTGCTCTGGTGTGCCTGCTGTTGGATATTTTTCTACTAAAAAACTATTCCTAGCACTCGTCTTCTTCAGCCACAGTTCGTAAAGAATTCTCTCGCTAGTAGAGAGAATAAAGAGTTCACATAGAACTCTCGTGAAACTTGTATCCGCAGCGATACAACAAAAACATTGCGTATCACTAGAAAGCTAACCTTACTGCTACCTCCGTTACTTCACTATACTCTCCTTCACTATTTCTTTGAACAGGTGCAATCCTGTTGGCCACGTAATCATCGTCATATCTAGCTGGATACACCGAGTGATTTCTCAGACATTGGGATTAGCGAACCGCCGGCATTTGCTTGGCGAGCAAAAACCATTTCCGGTGTCGGACAGCCATTAGCCGGCGGTCCGCCAAAACCCTGCCAGTGGTCCACCACGACGTTGGCCGACCGCTGACAGTCTCTTGGCTGATATATGGCAGCCCGCCGTTGAGCAATCATTTGCCAGCGGTCCGCCAGTCTCTTGGCAGACTGATGAATCGAGGTGGGTCCCTCACCGCAGGTCGTTGCGTAGGAGATCGCCTACGCAACGGTTTGAGGTGGGGGACCCACCCCACCTCCTCCCATAGCCGTTAAGACTTGCCCCTCAGCTGCCAGAAATATGCTAGCCTCTGTAGAGTGACTTCAGGTCACTTTCCAGGGCCGGCATCAGGCCCCGGTCAGAGTTGATGCTATTTGCATCTGTAACCCACCGACTCCCCAACACCCCCACCCCGCACCCCCAACACCCACCCGGTCGATACGTATGTTTAAAATGATGGAGTGAGGTTGAGAAGATCACTCGGTGTATCCAACTAGATATGACGATGATTACGTGGCCAACAGGATTGCACCTGTTCAGAGAAATAGTGAAGGAGAGTATGGTGAAGTAACGGAGGTAGCAGTAAGGTTAGCTTTCTAGTGATACGCAATGTTTTATCATCGGCCCGCCCACCCGGTGATTTTCTCATCCACGTATTGCATGGATATCGACCGCGTCGGATACACCGAGTGATTTTCTCAACCTCACTCCATCATTTTAATCATACGTATCGACCGTGTGGGTGTTGGGGGGTGTTGGGGGGTGCGGGGGGGGGGGAGACCGAGTGATTTTTGCATCCCATTTCCAATGCACTCTGTGTGTATCGACCGGGCTGGAGACGTCTGCTCATCCAACTATGACCTGGGCCTCAAAGTGCGGAGTGAACACTCATTGGACTGAATCGCCTTATATACCGGCTCGGCTTATCAATGAAATCTAATGATCAAACAATAACATGTAAAAACGTGAGTAGTCGTCAACTCTTTCGAGTGCCAGCCATTTGGCGACTCAGTGCCAAGCGAAGGCCACTGGCGGTTAGGCGCAAGCCGAGTGCCGATTGGTGGATAACTGCGTTTTCATGCGCTCGATAATTTCGAGGTTTGATTGCCATTGCCAGCTGAATGCAAGTCATCGCGCAGCTTTCAGGCAGCTGGCACATTTTCGCCAGCGGTCCGCCGCTAGCTCTAATTTGTATGCCAAGGATAAGCCAGCTATCGGCCTCGTAATCACCAATTGCCAGCTGAATGCCAGTTATCACCCAGCTGTTAAGCAAATGGCACATATTTGCCAGCCGTCCGTCGCTGGCATTAAATGACATGCCGAGAGTATGCCAACTGTTGGTCTCGTGATCGCCATTGGCCAGCTAAATACCAGCTGTCCCCAGCTGTTGAGCAACTGGCGAATTTTCGCCAGCGATCCACTGCACCCAATATCCGAGTTTCTCAACCTCACCCCATCATTTTAATGAAACGTATCGACCGGGTGGGTGTTGGGGGGTTTTGGGGGGGTGTTGGGGGGAGTCGGTGGATTACAGATGCAAATAACACCATCTCTGACCGGGGCCTTAGAACTGATGTTGGCGGCAGCTCACACCACTGTAGTATTCAAAAGCGGAATGAGCTGCTTTCACCTCGAGTCGCACAAGTATAAAGAGCTTGCTTGTTCCCCGCCCTCAACTGCATAGAACGATACGCTATGCTCCGTCTGCCCCAACTTCTGCTCTACGTAACTTTACGTGCTCCTACTGTTGCCTCAACTGGTCCTGTCGTCGCCCCAACCGCTGCTCTCTATTACGTGCAAGTGTTGCTCTCATGTGTAAGAAAGTTGAGGGGATCTCCTCTGTAGTAAACTAAATTTTCACAAGGATTTCTCAGTAGTCGACTCGAAATCTCTTCCAAGCTCGGCCGCGGAGGTTCTGACTAACGCACTTTCATTACACGCATTCAATAGCCGAAAAAATGAATGAGTGAATGAACAAATGATTGAATAAATAGAATATCTCTAGAAGCAGAGCAGTAGGCCTAGCTATAATGGCAACTCAACTTGTATTCTCTAGTACATTTTTTGGAAAGAAAATGATTGGTAGATGATGTCGTCTATCTACAGAAGGTATGTAGACGCTGATTGCGCTTGCACGTTTAGATAATGCCTATCCGAATGAGACTATCCGCACACGCGGTCGTATCGAGTGACCATCCTACAGCGACTGAGATACAGCTGACCGGGCTATTGTTAACTAATCGTCTGATGTATCTGCCAGGCGATTCACACATCCAAAAAATATCTTCGCGACGGCCGATCAACACGCCCACCGACAGCGCGGGCGGTTATTTTCATTCGGACAGACTTCACAAAAAAAACGAGGAGTGATGAAAAAACACATCATGAATTTCTAAAAGTTTAGCTTCCTGGCAAAAGTAATGATTTGGCAATGTTATAATTTCAAGAAATCAAAAAGTTGAAAAAAATTAAAAAAAAACTTCTTGAAATATCTTTAAAAATGATTTGGCGCAAAATAACCACAAGTAATGAAAAAACTGGGAAATGTAGTGAAATGATTAACATCGGATTTGGCGGTCAGTCGTAGGCCAAATTTTTATAAGTAGTGAGAGACGAGGTATAGGATTTTTCAAGCTTCTCCGTTAAACTTATCAAAGCTAAATCAAGCGCATTGGATCTGAGCGTTACGTTTACATAGTCTGACCCACCCTGCTTCCCGTATTACAGCTTCAATGAAATGTTTTAAGGTTTCCGTTGCGCGCTTGATTTAGCTTTGATAAGTTTAACGGAGAAGCTTGAAAAATCCTATACCTCGTCTCTCACTACTTATAAAAAGTTGGCCTACGACTGACCGCCAAATCCGATGTTAATCATTTCACTACATTTCCCAGTTTTTTCATTACTTGTGTTTATTTTGCGCTAAATCATTTTAAAGATATTTCAAGACGTTTTTTAAAAATTTTTCTCAAGTTTTTGATTTCTTGAAATTATAACATTGCCAAATCATTACTTTTGCCAGGAAGCTAAACTTTTAGAAATTTCATATATTTTCCCAAAGGTTCCCTTTTTGACCTGATTTTTGTTTTGCGATTCCCATTTTGGAGAGGCGAAACCTCTTATGACAGCTTTCGCCTTCCGTAAATAATGAAATTGGTACGAATCGGTGTTGTCTGAGAACCATAACTCCAAAAAATTGTGACCCGCAACCATAAAAAACGACCCTCGCTTTCCCACTGGGGGCCCGCACACTTTCTACGGCGTCCTGCGCATTCCCACTGGGTTATCGCACATCTACTACGGCGTCCTGCGCATTCCCACTGGGTTACCGCACACCTTCTACGGCGTCCTGCGCATTCCCTCTGGGTTACCGTTCCCACTGAGGGCCCACACACTTTCTACAGCGTCCTGCGCACTCTCACTGGGTTACCGCACACCTTCTACGGCATCCTGCACACTCCCACTGGGGGTCCCGTACATTTTCTACATCGTCCTGCGCACTCCCATTGAGGGCGCGCACACCTTATACGGCATCCTGCACACTCCCACTGGGCTCCCGTACTTTTTCTACATCATCCTGCGCACTCCCATTGAGGGCCCGCACACTTTTTACGGCGTCCTGCGCACTCCCATTGAGGGCCCGCACACTTTATACGGCGTCCTGCGCATTCCCACTGGGGTCCGGTAAATTTTCTACGGCGTCCTGCGCACTCTCACTGGGCTACCGCACACCTTCTACGGCGTTCTGCACACTCCCACTGGGGTTCGGTAAATTTTCTACGGCGTCCTGCGCACTCCCACTGGGGTCCCGCACACGCCCTACGACAACCTACGCTTTCCCACTGGTGGACCGCACACTTTCTGCGGCGTCCTGCGCATTCCCACTGGGTTACCTCACACCTTATACGGCGTCCTGCGCACTCCCACTGTGGTCCTGCACACTTTCTACGGCGTCCTGCGCACTCCCACTGTGGTCCCGCACGCTTTCTACGGCGTCCTGCGCGCTCCCACTGGGGTCCCGCACACTTTCTACGGCGTCCTGCGCACTCCCACTGGGGTCCCGCACACCTTCTACGGCGTTCTGCACACTCCCACTGGGGTTCGGTAAATTTTCTACGGCGTCCTGCGCACTCCCACTGGGGTCCCGCACACGCCCTACGACAACCTACGCTTTCCCACTGGTGAACCGCACACTTTCTGCGGCGTCCTGCGCATTCCCACTGTGGTCCTGCACACCTTATACGGCGTCCTGCGCACTCCCACTGTGGTCCCGCACACTTTCTACGGCGTCCTGCGCACTCCCACTGTGGTCCCGCACGCTTTCTGCAGCGTCCTGCGCGCTCCCACTGGGGTCCCGTACATTTTCCACGGCGTCCTGCGCACTCCTCAAATCCTATTTACACCAACCGTCTCAAAGAGAGAACAATCTTGGCCGGAAGCCTATCATTAGCTGTGTTGTTTTTCATTAGTTCATTTTCGAAGCTCAGAGAACGTCGGATGGTTTACAATAACATGTTTACATGTTTTTACCCGTCTTGACCCTCAATTTAGAGGGTCCGCTAAAATTGAGTTTCCAACTCCAAAATTGAATAGGAGCTAGCTGCATCCATTTCCATCCTCCTGCCAAAAAATTAGCCTCCTAGCTCAATTTTAAGTGGTTACACAAGATCGTGAACGCCGTCTGAAAAAAAGGAGATTAACAGTTTTTCGACCAAAATCACGTGGTTTTCGCCATTTTTCTCGAGCGCCAAGAAACGATTCCGAACCATTTTTTGGTACATATACCAACTTTTCACGCTCTTTCCAATGGACAAAAAACCGCATCTACACAGTTACTCCGAACGCTAATTTTGAAATCGCAGAGTTGCGCATGGCCGAGTTCAAGCCAAATGTGGTGGGCGCCTCGGGCGCAGCACAATTAGCAACGGTTCAGAATGTCTGCCATCCAGTAACCGAAAACGAGTCATTATGTTGATGTGAGAAGCCAAATTTCGACCTTTCATTTGAAAATGTCTAATTTCTACATGATGAGGCTTTGAGAAAACTAGAAACCTGCAGAAAAGACTGAAAAGCCACTCAACCAAGACGAAGCACTGGTAGATGTGCACTACATAAGGGCATGAGAAATATTCTCTGCGGTCATGGTTACCATGGAATCCTTTCAGTCTTCGATCTATGTAATTTGAGCCTTTTAGGACCGACGAAAAAAAAACCGCAATGCTTAGCGTCTAGTCGGGGCAGGCTCTTTGTCTACTCAAGTACGTTTATAAGAGTTTATACAGACGCAGATGAGCGCGCACGTATGGATACATTGAAGCATTGATCAGCCAGTCAGTATGCAAAATCAGGTGCGCGTAATCGGAGGATTTCATGTATTATAGAGGAAGACAGACGCTGTGATTGCATTTTTCAAAAATAATACCATAGATGTAGGGAAACAGAAACGCATGTTGAATGCAGTGTTTGTGATGATTTTCGTTCCCAATTTTTTCGGGGACGAGGGAAGAGTTCTCGGGTGTAACGAGCGGTAAATAATGGGGATCAAAGAAAAATTCAACGAATGTATTAGGCAAAGCAGTATGAGTTGAAGTGCATAGAAAAAAAACGGAGCAACAGAGTTTAGGATTTCGAAGGACTGGTGCACAAAAGATTTCACTGTCTCAGCAATCGGCTGCACTAAGGTCTATCCGAATGAAACTGTCCGCATACGCGGTCGGCGTGCGTGTTGCGTGGCCGTCGCGAGGGCATTTTTTTACGTCTGTGAACTGAGCTGATTGGTAAATTATTCACTATTCGTCCAATAATCGTGCTAATCGATTTTCAAGTTCAAAAAATGCCTCCACGACAGCCGCTCGATACGCGCGCCGCCCGCGTGAGCGGACAGTCCCTTCTGGACAGATTTCAAATATCAGAGTACTATGAGAAGCGTGACTACAGCATTCCGTGTATTCTTATGCGTTTTCCTCACTTCTTCGTCGCTTCGGCCCTACAAAGGGACTGAGTATTCCTTTAAAGGCAGTGTTCACGATAATCTCCAATTTTGAGATTATTCTCTATATCGACTAAGTAGCCCCCGGGTAGAACTAAAATGACGAAGAAATCGAGAAAAACGCACCGGAAGTACCCGAAATCCTTAAGTATCAGCCCGCCTTTTAAGTATCACAGGGAGTGTTTGTAGTGACAATGAAATCTTTTCCAGACCCGTCCTCTGCAATTATCTACTCTCTATTGCTCCGTGCTTTCCTTCGGACCATAACTAATACTGTTTTGCCTAAAATATTCCTCCATTTCTGATTAGCCCCATTTTATACCGGTGACAACCACCATGAACATGTTCATCCAACCGGACAACTAATCCACGTTATAGAATAATGTCACTGAAATACGACGTTTTAATGCGTTTCTCGCCGTTTCTTCGTAATTCGGGTAACACTTGGAGGCCAACTCATTGTTTTATGTGAAAAACTCGGGAACGAAAATCATCGTGAACACTGCCTTTAAGTAAATAATCTGGAAATTGTAGGTTGTTGTGAAGACCGCTTAAGGGAGGGTCAGGTCAAATTTTGACACAAACAAAATTCGAGTTTGACACAACGTCTGAACGTTTCACAAACTACAAGCCCTGACTTTTGAAGAAAACAGGCTTGACGTCAGTGATTACGGTATAAAGAAAATGGTAATCATGGCCAGAATGCCGATATTTACACCGCAGTTACGAAGAATGCATGGACGATGGCTGAAACGTGTCCGATGAACTGCGCAAAAGTCAACCGAAATTTCTCCGTTTCACTGATTTTTCATACAGCCCCCTGATCGCATCCTTCGTTTAGAATAAGGCCGATATCATACTTCCACCGACGAGCGACGCGACGCAATTTCTACCATCAATATCGATCGAAGATCGATACGCTTGTCATGCACTATCGCCGTCGCTGGTCGCGGGAAGTATGATCCCGGCCTAAGCTATGCGAAAGCTACGCGAACCTGGTTCGACCTAAATCACTTCAAATTCATGTACAGTTGAATTGTTGCGCTATTATCATCTCGGTGGTGAAAAAGTACCGCAAAAAAGTGAGATCGCAGGGCGATTGTCGCGTATTACGTCATAATAGCACGCTCGATGAGACAATCGCCTTCGATTTCTCCACATTTTCACCACAATAGTGAATAATTAATGCGATTGTGATGCCGATGTCATGAGGGCCTACCGTGCCAGCCGAGGAGCATGAAGGCCTCTCATCACTGTCGAGAAGCATGAAGGCGTATGTACCACGCCTGTCAAGGAGGATAGGAGCCTACCATGCCCATCGGGTGGCACGAAGGTCTAGAAGACACCATGTGGGCCCCCACCGGCTGGAACGGACCTCCAGAGGTTGGGCGGAGTTGGAATACCTCCCACTTGAGTAATTGAGCCGGCGTCAATATTGGCGCTCGGATCCTGTCCCAAGAAGGAGTCGTATACTTCTCTTCTCCATTTGGACGCGCATCCTTTGAAACGTGAAATTGACGCGACGAGAATTTTGAACCAAAACAATTACCTCATCACATCGGCGTACATCATACTACTAAATGCCCGGCGTCGTCGACTTTGCGATAATTTCACCATTGTCGCGAATATGGCGATAAAATCACCGAAATGAGTCAACGATGAGTCACAAGGTGAAATTAGCGCTACGAGGGAGAAGAGCACTTATCAGATCATTCTCCGGTAGCCAACACTTTGGCAGAGAATACAGTTTTGTGACTAGATGGTTGACGGAAATTGCTGGAATAACTTAACGAAGACCGTATTTTACCACAGTTTTCGCACACTCCTTAGGTCTACCTGTAGCATACGCTCCGATTCAGCGGGGAATCCCAGAATCGAAAATCTGCCGGGACTCTGCCTTTGAAGCTCACATTTATGAACGTCAACTCATGTCGAGTACCCCACACTAGGATGGCACATGAGGATGGCGATCTACCTATCAGTCAGTCTACGACCTCCTAAAATATTCCACAGAAAATCGAATTTCCTGCTTCGAATCGTGCACATTATGAATTGGGGCATGAAAGAATGCAAAGAAGGAAAAATGTTATTCGTCTCCGACAGAAGAAACATCAAATTTCCTCATTCGGCACATCTTATATTTCAACATTTTATAACAACGTATAATTTTGTAGCTGAGCTATACACACAACTGCTGGACCCAATCAGGAGTCAATATCTATCGCAGACGTGAGCTACATTGTATTCCGATTACAACAGTAGCCACATTTACTCTAGTTCAGGCTGGCGAGTGCTAATGCTGCGACGTGAACACCAACTATCTGCGGCAGATTGGCAGATCGAAAAGTATCTCTGTACGACAGTTAGTCGACATTTCTTGACTGATTATGAATGGCTGGATATCGAAGTGTCTTCAGATATGTCTCTATTATTCGTTACTCTCAATTTGGTGACAAGGTCGGGCACAGCTTTGTTTCATGCTGTTCCAGAAGTAGAGGAGAATACTCTAGGTGGCTCGTGGGGAGACCATCCTGCCACCTGCTGGGGCGGCATGCATGAACGGAGCGAACGGTGTCAGGGAGCCGCTCTGCGTGCCATGCGCGCAGCGTCGAGCAACGGGGCGGCCCCGAAAATCAGACACATCAATACACGCCACGAAATTCGGGGCCGCCCCGGTGCTCGACGCTGCGCGCATGGCATGCGGAGCGGCTCCCTGACACCGTTCGCTCCGTTGATGCATGCCGCCCCTGGTCAAGCGAATATACAGTATGGAGTAAGATTGGCGCCTAATGTACTTTTCATCCCCAATATGTCAACAAAGGCTAAGAAAGAGTTTCTACAAATATTATGTTACATTAAATTCTCCTCATTTCAACATATGTAGCGTCAGCTTGTACGCAGAAAACGCTTCACTTCAAGGGAAAAAACGAAGGTCTGTCGTAATACGAATCCACTTCAATCCCTACGCTGGTTCATGAGCTAAAATGAGCTCGATTTTGTTTGGTGGGTTTGGCCTGTGATGAATTACAGCTTGAGATAATAATTAAACTTTTTATAGTCTACAGCAATGCAAATAGGACCTGGTGAGGTTGCGGACTCTTCCTAACATACTGTAGCCTGATTGTGTTATCACTCATTTTTTAGAAAAAGCTGAGATTGCTCGGTGAGTTTTTGTTTCCACTCTCACATTTTCAACTGTTTTCATTGCTTCCAAAGATATAATCATATTGGTGAAAACACAGACAGCTATTTGAGAAAAATTAGTGATACCACTAACAAACTACCGTATGTTAGGACGAGTCCGCAACCTCACCAGGTCCTACTTCCACTGCTGTAGACTATAACGTGATAGTCGTTACTAGTTATCTCTCATATCACCGGTCCCAGGAGCAATACACACCCTCGAACTTTGCAGATCAGCGAAAAAAGCGTTTTCTAGTGATTGTTCCGCTCTTTCCTCATACCTCCGTCATACTGAGGTTTTCGGTTAGAAAAATTTCTGCCAGGATCGTCTTTTCAAGATTCACAGGATGGTGTTGAAATTTCTCCGATTGCTTACAAAATCGACACGGATGGCACTGATACTTTGCGTTCCTTGCTGTGCATTGGCCCAAACTCGGTGCACGTATGTTATGAGCCCGCTCAAAGCCCCATCGCTGGAAGGCGGGGCAGTATGCACTGTAGGAGAGTTTCGATCATTAGGAACAGCACGATCAATTCTCCTCCAATGCATGGTGCAGCGCTTTCCAGCCGCGGAGCTCTACTCGAGCCCGAAAACATACTCAGTCGCCGCATTTAATACGTGCCGAATATGCATTCAACCTGAAGAAAATGCAGTTTCGAGCACAGTCAAAGGATTTGCGGCTAGTGGAGCACGTGCTCCTATTGTATTTAAAATTGCATCACACGCCCAATAAATGAGTCCACCAATGCGTGCATGATACGCATGACTCGATGACAAAACGATTCTCCGAAAAAGGAAAGCATCGGAAAGCAAGCATACTAAAGCACTCTTGAGGCAGGACTCTGATGTCGGTACCCTTGCCGGCTCAGTTACCCAAGTTTGCGGTAATTAGTCCCGCCCAGCCGCTGGAGGCCTAGTCCAACCGCTGGCGGCCCCAGATGGTGCTCAGCAAGTCGTCACGTTTCGGTATACTGATACGATAATGTGGGGATTCACATGCCTTACAGCACGTGCTCCTGCAATGAAATTTCACACAGTGGCCCCGCGTTAAAGCCTTGCGATGCGCGTGGTCAAATGAGTTGAACGCACATTCGACCCGCAATGAATATGGCGATTTTCTAAGTAAACTCTGTCAAAGCTTTAGTGAGCTGTCGATTTCGATTAATACCAGCAGCGAAGTGGTGGGCTTTGGTGGAATAATCAGCTGATAGGGAGGTTTGGAGGAGAAGGCGACCGCTCCTTGCTAAGATAATTGAAAACAGGGGCTCACTTGAAATGATCTAGAGACTATGTGCAGCGACGTGCCAATGCAACAAGAAGGAACGCCAAGTATCAATGCGCTCCGTGTCGAGTGCACGTCGGTTATAGGCATGTTGCCTTTCCCAGAACACGTTTCGATACGTCAGAAAAAAAGCCAGCTAAGTATCCCGATAAATCAAAAAGTAGTCTGGGAAAGGCGACATATCTATAGTTAACGCAAGTTAAGGCTATCAACAAAATCCTAATACCTAGTAGAAGATCTCGTTGAGGCGACTGTAACAACCACTTTTTTATTCCCGAAAACCTGAATATGACGGAAAAGCAAGTGATGCAGTTTCGGCTCCTACCTGGTACCAACTACTAATAAGATAATATTATGTTAAGTATTCCCTATATTAGGCTACGATTGAAATAGCAAACAATGAGATCTGTAAAGTTGCGTTTTTTTCCTGTTGGCCACCCCATTCCACAGGAACGAGCCGATGGATGTGCATATGAATCACTGTTATTCTACTCTAGATTCTCTAATCAACTATCGCACGCCAATGAACCGCTAGATTCTCACGTGTGTTACCGACAGCACATGCCACTCACTTCAGAAATAGAATTACAAAAAAAATCCTTATACTTAAAGCAGTTATGTCCCGATGTGTGTGTGTGTGTGTGTGTGTATGTGTGTGCATGTGTCCCGCATATCTTAGGAATGGCCGATCAAAACTTGTATGAAATGGTACCAACATTTAGGTGGGTGCGACATTTATCGATTACCAAAAAATCAGCCCGAGTCACCTCTTACGTGCCTCGGGGCAACCGAGTTTGTCCGTGGAGCGCACTTTTGGCCGTGGGTCATGATAACTTCTGCGAGTCGTCTAGCGATGCAAAAAATGCAGGGCGTCATAAAAGGAGTGCAGGACCCCAGGGAGGGTGTGCAGAGAAGTCATAGAAAGTGTGCAGGACCCTAATCGGAGTGTGCAGGACGTCATAGAAAGTGCGCAGGCCCTAAGTAGGAATGTGCAGGACCCCAGCGGAAGTGTGTAGGACGTCATAGAAAGTGTGGAGGACCCCAGTGGGAGTGTGCAGGACCCCAGCGGAAGTGTGCAGGACGTCGTAGAAAGTGTGCAGGACCCCAGTGGGAGTATGCACGACTTCATAGAAAGTGTGCAGGACCCCGGTGGAAGTGTGCAGGACATCATAGAAAATGTGCAGGTCCCCAGCGGGAGTGTGCAGGACGTCATTGAAAGTGTACAGGACCCCAAAAGGAAGTGTGCAGGACGTCATAGAAATTGTGCAGGACCCCAGCGGGAGTGTGCAGGACATCGTAGAAAATGTGCAGGACCCCAGAGGAAGTGTGCAGGACGTCATAGAAAGTGTGCAGGACCCCGGTGGAAGTGCGCAGGACATCATAGAAAATGTGCAGGTCCCCAGCGGGAGTGTGCAGGACGTCATAGAAATTGTGCAGGACCCCAGCTGGAGTGTGCAGGACATAACAGAAAATGTGCAGAGTCCTGAGTAGGAGTGCGCAGGACGTCATTGAATGTGTGCAGGACCCCAACGCGAGTGTGCAGCACGTCACAGATAGTGTGCAGGACCCAAATGGTAGGGTGCAGGACGTCACAGAGGGTGCGCAGGTCCTCAGTGGGAGTGTGCAGGACCCCAGTGGGAGTGTGCAGGGCGTCATAGAAAATGCACAGGTCACGAGTGGGAGTGTGCGGGTCATCAAAAGTTAGCAGGACCGCAGTGGGAGTGTGCAGGACGTTACCAAGAGTGAAGAATTTGAGAAAAGGTTTTTAAATTTTTTAATGCTAAATCTTAACCTTTTGTGAAGAAGAAAACAGATTGGAAAACATGAATTTTGAGAAGCGTGCGACGCGTTTCGAGATTGACGCAGAACTCCTGAGACATTTTCTTGCCAGTTTTAGGAAACAAGCAGCAGGTCCACTTCCGCACCTTCTCTGTTCGCCACTCATTGCAACCGCTCAGTCATTTCGATTCCCTAACTTCCAAAAACCAGTTTTATATATGTTGCAAGTCTGAGCTTATCAAAATCTGCACCACAAAAACATAAACAACCACCTACTAATTTCATTCATTGAGAACAAGGGCATGACGTTGGTGAACTAGGGAAACATCATATAAAATGAGAATGCGTTTGTCCTTATCATGATAGAGACGGTAAGGCGAGATTAATAGCTTGTGAACTCTACAAATTGGAAGAAAGGGCAGTGGGTAGCGACGTACTCTGCCAATTCGAGACTTGATGCTTCGGCGAAAGCGGCCTTTATCACGCTTTGTTATCATAAGGCATCAAATTCACCTTTAGCGCCGTCATGAAAGCTTATCCGCGCAAAGGGTGAATTTGCTGAGCGGTTGGATATCAGTCAGCGCAAAGCGTGAAAATACCGCCTACGCTAACATGTTAATGCATATCAGTTGTTGAGCGGCTGGATACCACTCAGCGCAAAGGGTGAAATTACCGCCGTTGCTGGCATCTCAGAAATTTCTGAACAAATGAAAACATCCCAGCGAAAACATGATAAAACGAATAATCACGTCTCAATGCGTTTACTATGAGCACCGCCGGTATAAAAACAGCCTCATCCCACCAGAGTCCTCATTCGGCATTCTGCTGCCGGCCCTGAAAGGTGACTTCGGGTCACTCTCCGGAGGCCAGCATAATTTTGGTTGCTGGGAGGATACAGTGGGTATCCTCGACGACGGGGACGAGTTACGCCGGGGTCCGCAGAGGGTGGCTCCTCACCGCAGACCTCGGTGAAGATTACGCTCATGTTGCGGACAAGGGGGCTTCCTTGCTGTGGACCTTCAAATTCGTGAAATTTTCGGGAAAATTCACCCATTTTCGAGGTTAATTCACCTCATTTTCGGGGTAAATTGGACCCTCTCTCGCTGCCAGTTCGCACCATTTTCACGGAAATTCACCTCATTCTCACCTCTCCTAGCGGCAAATTCACCCATACAGTGAATTTAGCGCGGCAAATTAAGACTTCATGCCGACTTGTACATGAGCATCAAGTCTCTTTTGCTGCGGCATCAAGTCTCGAATTGGCAGAGTAAGGGAAGGAAGTGCAGAAGGGGTTGTGAATTTTATGCCGGTAGCAACCGACGATTTACTGCTGGCTTCTTATGTTTTGCTTTTTGATCCCACATTGTGATACCCCCACGGCCTGCTGTAAATGTACGGCACCCTGCTCTGCTCAGGAGAGTCCATACCTACGTACAGCAACTTTCGGTTAGACGGAAGTCAGTCACCACCGTTCTAACTAACTAATCCGTCTCAGATAGTTGGCTCACGCAAAAGTTTCTGTGAGCGAAAACTTCGCTAGGTCTCGCTAGTATGTTAATAGTCGGCTAAATACTCGATGCTAAAGACTGAATCTGAAGGTTAAGAATGTGAATATTAAATGCATAACTAATCGAAAGTTCCTCGAAGAGATAGAATAATATTAGATTAAGTTTTAATATTTCAATCCATGTTAAGAAGCGCAACTCGGAATTTAAGGAAGATACTGAGAGTATTAAACGTTAGCCATTAGAAAATTGGACCCTCGAATAAAAAATCTGAGGCAAAAATTCTTTCGAAGTTTTAGGGTAGCCATAGTGAGAAAACTGTCGGAAGAATACCCATGTAAGATCAGGAAAAAACAACGGGGGGGGGGGGGGAGAGAAAAACTAAGCTTTGAATCTTGACAGGGTTCAGAAATACGTGGACGCAGGATGTCGACGGATAAAAGTAAGGCTCCAGAAGCATTGTGCAGGACATCAGAGGAGGTGGGCTGGCTCTAGAAAGAGTCAGCATAATGCTATGGAAATTGAGCAGGACTCCGTATAGAGTACTTCGGAAGAAAAGCAGGTATGTATGGGAGCGAGGTCTACAGTGCGTCGTTATAAAAAATGAGAGCTCCATGAAGAGTGTGAGACATTCTACACTATAGAGCAGAATTTTTGCAAAAACGGCATTCTGTGGCGTTTTTTTTGCACGCACAAAGGACCGCTTCGTCAAAACTCGCTTCAAAATTGACGAACCGATTTTTCAAGGGAATTTTCGTGTTCCTCTCATTGAGGCGAATGAAAGTCATTTTGACTCCAGCATTGTGCCAAAAAAGTGTGCATTTAATCCTAAAGTTCCCACCAGGTCAGAGCACGACATGTCTCTGCCATTCTGACCAGTTCAAATGAGGGATCTCGAGGCGGAATTATGCAATCTTTGACAGACTTCTGAAGTTGAATGTACTATATTGAAACAACATAGAGGGCTCGTTGAAAGCATTTCAAAAATGACTTTAAAATAGAAATCGCAGAACTGAGGCGGAAAAAGTGGCTCGATGCCTTCCGCCTTCCCGAAACATTGATTAATGCGGCCACTGATGTTCGTGTTAGAATGTGTGAAAACATTCCGGAAACACTTTGCGTAACAGACATTTTTTCACGACTTTTTCTGGGATAATAATCAATAATGCAGTGTCGTGGCGACGTAAAGTTCTGGGAACAGCCAAAATCAACAAAAATGAAATTACAACAAAATTCTTAACAAAAAAACATTCCTTTAGCATTACAAATTGATCATGACATGTATAAAACTGCATACTCTTATCGGAAACAAAAATAGGGAGAGAAAAAGAGAGACTAGATGCTCGAGCGGAGTGAAACCCTTGAACTAGTGTAGAAGTGACGAGGCGAATCCACGTGCCTGGCAACGGAGTTAGCATGGTATTTGCATAGACCGAACGGCTGCTGGTCGCGCGTGCATAGAAAATCCATCTGGTCAAAGCAGAAGCAACACTACCGCCAATGTCCACGAGAACATCAGTGATTCATAGTTCAGTGACACTTAGGTGTAAAACAGGCATTAATTAGTGCATGTAAACTCTGAAGAACTTCTAGTGAGATCTCGACTTCGATTATCGTCAGCAGCGAGGCAGAACCGCGGACGATTCTTCATTGACCAAATCGCGGTAAGGCCGTGGAAGGGTCCAGGGTCGCGGGGGAGTCGCGGGACAGTCCAGGATCGCCGTAAAGTGGCGGGGCAGTAGCGGAAGAGTCACGGCAATATTTCTCAGAGTAGGGCCTACCATTATCGACCTACACCGGGTGCAGTTTTCCATGCGCCTGGAACGATATTTGTACTTATCGACTTGGAGGCCAGAATCGACGATGATCCATGTGTACAGGTTGAGACGATTATAAATTACCATCACCACAAAATACCCACTGAGGAAAAGTAACAGTTTACACAAGATGCTGAGCTGATCGCAGAACGCTGGGCTCCGGGCGAGAATGAACCAGCATATTCCCTTTCCGGGGGAGCGCCTTATCGCACTGCACTACTGAAGCCCCAGCGCCGCTCTCACTCAACTGCTCGGTAAATCTTCACCAAAGCAATGATCCTTTTACCCGCATAGCGGGAAGAAACAGGTATACCGTCAGAGACTAGAAAAAAGTAACAGTGTTGAATCGTGGGTACAGAGGAAGATGGGAACTCGGAGCGGGGTCATTCCCTCCGTCGCACAATCGGTGGAGGTCTTTGCACCCCATAGAACGTTGCCGATTTGAAAATGGTGGGATTAACCACGCCCTGTACTCCCGTCTTCCCCTGTACCGAATCGTGTTTTATAACAAGTTCAAGCCGGTTGGGAAAATAAACGGGTATCACTACTGCATACAATTCAGTGGGTATTTTGTAGATCATGGTGAATTCCCAGCGTGTCACAGAGGTTGCCTTGTTGCGATCACATGCCTGACTACTACCAATCAAAAAGCCAACGATTTTGCTCCATTCGGCTCTAAATAAGGGTAACAAAGGCATCCTCTATCTCGGAGACAAATTTGGTTTGTTCCTTAGTGTGCTTGTGCGGAGTGAGGGCAGATACACGAGAAAGGTGGGGGAGAAGGAGAATACGCAAGGACACGCGCGCAGCCTACAAAATTTCACACCGAAACAGAGGATATCGTCTAGTTTGCGAAAACTTATGCATCTACACACGAAGCAGAAGCGGTCGGTTGAAGATCAATATGCACGAAACTCAATGCCACACGCTCGCCAACGGTTGAGCGAGAGCGGTAGAATTGCAATGAGGTCGATGCTCATTTATCTCCAACCGAACGCTTCTGTTTCGTCGGTAGATGTATAAAGGATAAAGTACTAGAGGTGATCAATCACTATGGGGATGCGCCACACATTCGACTTCCATTCAGTATCGTAGAGGATTCAGAATGTCACAATGACTTGCGGGGGTCATCTGATGTTCAGGCCAGTGTTCTTATCCCCATCAGACGAATATAGGTATGGAGCTTCGGGAAGGATGGCTCATCTTCATTGGTCGGTCTATAATTTTCTAAAGCCTCATTCATAACAGGTCGCTTCGACTAGTAGCGGCACTGCCAACAGTTACAAAACCCATCGCGCTAACAGATCTTGTACTGAGTCGCGACGGTTTGGAACAGTTTACAGTTTCAGTAGCGATCGCCGAGCGACTGGGGTATTTCGGAACATAGCTGGTCGAAGCGACCAGCTATGTTCGATTTTGTAAAGTCGCTTCGACTAATCGTGTCGCTTCCATTATGGAAGCGATTCGTCAAGTCGAAGCGACTAGTCCGCAATCTTTCGTCACAACCTTGCGTATGTGGCGCAAAATTGCAGACGTCACAGCTCACTCGCATAAAATACGACATGTGAAAGGAAAAAACGAGTATTTTCATTCATTTACGATGACAGAGATGAGAAAATGTCATGAGGCTATCGAAAAATTACTTTTTATGCCGGCTTCGAGCAGCTAGTAACTTTAGCTTTAGTTTTATATTGCTGTTCAAGCAAATTACACCCCATCCTCTTTTAGGACCATTTCTTGTTTGAAAACAGTGCAAAACTCTTTTACCTAAAAGGTAAGGGCAACAATGTCAAAAAATAAGTAGGAATGCCGGGAAAAAAAGCTTTTTTCTCATTTCCGTGGCTTGGTCCGCAGTTGTCCGCCTTTTCACGCGTAATTACGTCCATCCGAGCGTTTTGAAATCGCTAGGCGAAACGATTTCAAGTCGCGGCACGGAGCGATTTCAGATCGCGACAGTATTGTTGGTTGCCTCGACCTTAACTCGAAGCGACCAGCTATGAATGAGCCTTAAGTTTTTACTCTGATTTTGCTATCTCTTCACCTCCTGTGGTGCTGTTTTCTTTCTTCCTAGTCTAGACAGATCCTCACCTGCTGACCCCTACTCAGCCGAAAATTCCGGATCTCCCGAGGGGGGAAACGGGGATACTCCGCAGGCTTACCACCCAGGCAGCTCCGAACAAACCAGCGGGGGAATCCCGATTGAAAGGGATTTCAGCCGCGATACTATCTCGGGTGTCTCCCTTTCCCCATAAGCGGCATGGGCTCTGTTCAGCCTCGACACTATTGAGGTGACCCATTTTTTTTTCATACCCACGGGGGGGGGTGGTTCCACCGCCACTTTCCACGGTGGGGTGCACCCCATTGAGGACCGTGGAGATATGGACCCACAGTTGGGAACCATCCCCCCCGCCGTGGGGAGATCTCCCTCCCCTCGGCAAGCAAAATTATCCTGCGTCATCTGGTGGATCTTCTGGTAAGTGACTCAAGGCCACCTTCCAGGTCCGGCTCCGAAAAGCCGACTGAGGTCCCGGTCATAGTTGGATGAGCCGACGCCTCCAGCCCGGTCGATACACACAGAATGCATTGGAAATGGGATGCAAAAGTCACTCGGTGTATCCCCCCGCACCCCAACACCCCCAACACCCACCCGGTCGATACGTATGAACAACATGGTGAGGTGAAGCTGAAAATCACTCGGTGTATCCCCACTCCCCCGCACCCCCGCACCCCCAACACCCCCGCACCCCGGTCGATACGTATGTTTAAAATGATGGAGTGAGGTTGAGAAAATCACTCAATGTATCCGACGCGGTCGATATCCATGCAATACGTGGATGAGAAAATCACCGGGTGGGCGGGTCGAAGATAAAACATTGCGTATCACTAGAAAGCTAACCTTACTGCTACCTCCGTGACTTCACCATACTCGCATTCACTATTTCTCTGAACAGGTGCAATCCTGTTGGCCACGTAATCATCGTCATATCTAGTTGGATACATCGAAAGATTTTCTCAACCTCACTCCCATCATTTTAAACATACGTATCGACCGGGGTGGTGTTGGGGGTGTTAGAGTGCAGGGGGTGTTGGGGGAGTGCGGGGGGGTGCAGAGGGATGCAGATGCAAATAGCACCAACTATGACCGGGGCCTGAGGCACACTGTGAGGTGAGAAGCCTTTTATTCCAGCAACATTGTTGAAACCTTTGTCCAATCATGTTGGTGATCCTGATATCGCCAGCACCCTCGGCAACTCCGAGTCTACTCCCCCGGTTGTTCCGATGTGAACCCTAAAAATCTCGCGGGGGACCTCGCGCGCAAGGAATTTCGGACCTCCCCGCTCAGAAACAGCGGGGGAGATCCGAAATTTTCGTCTGAGTAGAGAAGGACGGCTCAGGTACTCAGGACGACGACCGGCGAACCTTTCCCAGCTGGCCCGCGGTCTCCGTCCTCAGGCCGCCCGCTTTTGATTCGCCGGCCAGCCGTATGTCGACGGCCCGCCGACCTTTACCAGACGGCCCGCTATCATTATTTGTATTATTGTTTACCTCAAGCATGTCACCCCGAACCCAAGGCGGAGAAACGCCCCGCCTCGGTCCGCCGCAATCTGCGGTGAGGAACCACCCTCCCCGCGTATCTCGGCAGAACCGCCTCCCCCCCCAGCCGTGGAGATACCCCTATCCCCTCAGCGGTCAAAAATATTCTGGCCTCCGTAGAGTGACTCGAAGTCACCCTCCAGGGCCGGCAGTAGAATGCCGATTGAGGACTCTAGTGAGATGAGGCGCCTTTTATACCGGCTGTGCACATGATAACCACGTTACGACGTGATCAGTCGTGATCATTATAAATTGTCTTTCCAACCGGCACAATTGAAGATGGCGTGGCGGGTTTTGTGGTTCGCGGGCGGGCCAATATCCGCGCTGCGTGTGCGTCGCATGCAGGATTGGGTCGCCGCTGGCCGGCAACCTCAGAATAAGGGGCGCCGGCCGTCATTTTCGGCATAGAGGTTCGCCGGCCGTCGTCCTGAGTACCTGAGGGTATGTGAATGAAGACACACCGCTCTCCACTTCTTTTATGCCCACCCCTTATCAATTGGTTATCATCAATTTTTCAATGTTTACGAGAGCCATCCTTCCCTAAACTCCATACCTACATTCCCCCCAGACAAGACTGGTACCAATTTACCGACTCCGGAGGGATAGAAGGCCTGGTTGGCCTTGGACGAGGATCGATAACTCGGTCGTGTGCGTAACAATGGCGCCTTTTGCCACATGCGCCCCTGTAGATGTAAAGGTTTGGTTAGACTAAACTATACATAATGCGCGGCATATACGCCGGAACATTTTCGATAGTATACCTATTCCTGTAAATAAAAAAATTTCTCGCCGAGAGCTTAGGTAGAGTTTCAGAGAAAAATTAACAAGCTAAGCGGTATATGATGGTTGACCGATACAAAACATACATGTCAGAAGATTCATGTGTGAAGACGGAGGTATCCAGAAAAAATTCGATTTTCTTGAAGCACATACAGTCGGCACGGATCGTACTGTTACTTTACGTTCCTTATTGCGCGCTAGCGCGGAGCCGGTGCGCATATGTTATAACATACGTGAACCGAGTTCGCACAAAAGGAAACGCAAAGCATCAGTGCGATCCGTGCCGACTGTATGTTGGTACGAGACAACATTTTTGAAAATCTGGTATTCAAATTCCATAGTAATGCTATGAGCTATCAGTTTCTCATCGACGGTTATAGCCGTGGGTAAGGTACAATCCAGTTGGGGGCGGCCCACGCAGAAGAACAAAATAAAATGACTCACTATGTGCTAGTGCTATCAGATATCAGAACCAGAAGTTTTTATACGGAGTTTTTGCTTTGCTTGTGGGGCTTTTTTGTAATTACGATTCCGGCACTACATGAATCAGAACTTCGCTGACGGATGGCTGTGGTAGACTTCCCGCAACTGGTGAGTAAGTGACGCGATCGCGAACAGTCGCAAAGAAAAAAACGACCCAATTTTTGATGCAGTGGCAAAAGTTTACCTCGTTGTCAGTATTGTAAGTAGCTTGCTGGCCTCGTCGACCTCGCAGCGTACGAAGCATGTTGAAAATGATAATCGAAATCAGTTTTTTTTTCTAGAAAGCGATATGGCGGGATTTTCATCTACATACTGTTTTTGGTCGATAACAATCCATCTCTGCCAATTCGAGACTTGATGCCTCAGCAAAAGGGACTTGATGCTCATGTACAATTCGGCATGCAGTCTTCATTTCCTTCGTTAAGTTCACTGTATGGGTGAATTTGCCGCTAGGACAGGTGAGAATGAAGCGATTATCCCGTGAAAATGGTGCGAATTTGCAGCGAGAAAGAGTCCAACTTACCGCGAAAATGTGGTGAATTTACCTCGAAAAATAATTGAGTTTACCTCGAAAATTTCATGAATTTGAAGGTCTACAGCACAGCAAGCCCCGCCTTGTCCGCAACATGAGCGTGATCTTCACCGAGGTCTGCGGTGAGGAGCCACCCTCTGCGGACCGCGGCGTAACTCGCCCCTCCCGCCGTGAGGATACCCACTGTATCCTCCCAGCAGCCAAAATTATGCTGGCCTCCGGAGGGTGACCCGAAGTCACCTTTCAGGGCCGGCATCAGAATGCCGAATGAGGCATCCAGTGAGATGAGGCTGCTTTTATACCGGCTGTGCTCACGGTAAACACATTGAGACGTGATCAATCGTTGTATCATGTTTTCACGGAGATGTTTTCACTTGTTTAGAAATTTCTGACATGCCAGCAACGGCGGTAATTTCACCCTTTGCGCTGAGTGATATCCAGCCGCCCAACAACTGATAAGCATTAACATGTTGGCGCTGGCGGTATTTTCACTCTTTGCGCTGACTGATATCCGACAGCTCAGCAAATTCACCCTTTGCGCGGATAAGCTTTGATGACGGTGCTAAGGCCCTGGTCATAGTTGGTGCTATTTGCATCTGCATCCCCCCGCACCCCCAACACCCCCCCGCACCCCAACACCCCCAACACCACCCCGGTCTGATACGTATGTTTAAAATGATGGAGTGAGGTTGAGAAAATCTTTCGATGCATCCAACTAGATATGACGATGATTACGTGGCCAACAGGATTGCACCTGTTCAGAGAAATAGTGAAGGCGAGTATGGTGAAGTCACGGAGGTAGCAGTAAGGTTAGCTTTCTGGTGATACGCAATGTTTTATCTTCGACCCACCCACCCGGTGATTTTCTCATCCACGTATTGCATGGATATCGAACGCGTCGGATACATTGAGTGATTTTCTCAACCTCACTCCATCATTTTAAACATACGTATCGACCGGGGGTGCAGGGGGTGCGAGGGGAGCGGGGGATACACCGAGTGATTTTCTCAGCTTCAACCTCACCATGTTGTTCATACGTATCGACCGGGTGGGTGTTGGGGGGTGTTGGGGGGTGCGGGGGGGATACACCGAGTGATTTTTGCATCCCATTTCCAATGCATTCTGTGTGTATCGACCGGGCTGGAGGCGTCGGCTCATCCAACTATGACCGGGGCCTAAAGGTGAATTTGATGCCTAATGATAACAGAGTGTGATAAAGGCCGCTTTCCTCGAAGCATCAAGTCTCGAATTGGCAGGGCATAGGGAATCAACAGAAATGTTGTTGACTTATTGTCAGCCAAAAGTTCAATAACACTCGCAGAATTTAGCTTTTTTGGCGTCCTTTTCAGATAATTCTCTCGACTCAAACTTTTTTCGGATCTAAAAATTAATTTAAAGGCAGTGTTCACGATGAATATCACAGCCGAGTTCGACTCAAAAACGGGGTTTTTTGGTCGCGACTTAATGAATAGTTAACAAACGGAAATCGCTTAGAATAGGCTCAAAAAACGATATCTAACTTGCGTACAGGTTAAGGGCGCGGACGAGTTCCCGCGCCCTGATAGTTTCCGCAAACGCTCAGCAAGCTCGTGCTAATCTCGAAACGTGCGCGAACCGATCAGGCTCGACGTGACGGAGCTGCTTGGCAATTTGCCATCTAAAACGTCCGCGGTACCACAAGCTCGTCAGAACGGGGGGCGGGCTAAGAAGGCCTAACGGAATCTTCATTTCGCGGCCGCTTTTATCGATTTCTGGCATGTTTTCGCTGATTTTTCTTTCTTAGATCCTAGTCCCTCCCGCATCTGCCAGCACAGTGTTTCATCCTGAAAATTTGAAAGCGAGATTTATCGTGATAACTGCTCTTAAAGGCAGCATACACGCTCGTAAACGCGGTTGGGATAACACTGTGAATCGAACCGTATGGCTTACAACATAATGCCTACGCATTTTGAAGTGTCAAGAACGACCGACAATGCCGCTACATGAGTTAGAAGTTGGCCCAGCCCTGTATTTTCACGCCCCCTGTACTTGCCTTTTTCCTCCAACGCAGCGTTGCCGGGCCATCTTCGCCGTCAGTGATGTGTGTGGTTCACTTGTTAGGCAATCTACCAACAATACCGACGGTGAATATGACCCAGCAACCTTGCGTTGCAGAAAAAGGGCAAATACAGGGGGCGTAAATAGCGGCAAACAACTTCTAACTCATGGCAGCATAATGAGAAGTCGTTTTGGCACTTCAAAATTCGTAGGCGTTGTAATCTGGGCCATACCATTCTATTTCCGTAGTTATCTTAATCACGTTTACGAGCGTGTATGCTGCCTTTAAAGACCTGATGAGAAAGGCTCTGCAACGATGCAGAGATGGCTAGGGTTTAAATTTAAACAAAAGAGTATGCTGTGAAGTTTTTAGTGGGCCGTACGGTATACAAGGCTGGAATCGTACTTTCTACGACCAACAACGGCGACAGCGCATATTAGGCAAATTGACATTCGGTCGATAATGATGGTAAACTTTGCATCGTAGCGCTCGTCGCTGGAGGTATGATCCCAGTCATACAGTATGCGGCTGCACAGCGCGATGAGTACTGTATAACAGTATGGAATTCTAAGTCCGAAACTGCTTTTATTTGAATCTGAACCCTACTCAGGCGAATCCCGTCCCCGAGCTGCCTGATAGTTCGGCTCGTCCTCCCAATTTACGGGTCGGCTTCTGTTGTTGTCGTGCCGGCTCCTGTGACTTTCCAGGCCACTGCTGTTGCTGTACGGGCTCCTCCAGTTGGCCCGAACAGTAGCAGAAGTGGTCCGGACATTGGGGAAACGATATGAACTGTTAGGCGGCTCCGACTGCTGTTCGGTGAGGCTCGGGGCTGAGAATCGCCTGAGTAGGAAGCATTATATTGAAGGAAAGCCCTTCTCACCTGGATCTCGAACCAATATTCAGATCTGAAAAAAGTTGATATTGAGGGAGGATATTGAAAAACGACTTTAAAGACACGAAAACGCGGCCCATGCGCCTTTTAACTAAATCCCACAGGCGGTATCGTAACGTCTATTTTGAGTGAAATTTATGGTGTTCCTCCGAGTGCTTGGACGGAGCGAGGATAGAGACGGCGAGAGAGTGTGAGTGTAAAAAAGATGCAGCACACGAGAGCACATGCACGCGATGGAGCCGAGTAAATTTGGCTTCGAAATAGAGGTTAGCTAAGCCCCTTTCATAGTTTGCCGGCCGACGTCGGACGACTCGTTATCACATTTGATAAGTTCAGATAGATAAGATGGGTAGGGTAGGGTAGATACTCTGCCAATTCGAGACTTGATGCCTCAGCAAAAGAGACTTGATGCTCATGTACAAGTCGGCATGAAGTCCTAATTAGCCGCATTAAAATCACTGTATGGGTGAATTTGCCGCTAGGATAGGTGAGAATGAGGCGAATATCCCGTGAAAATGGTGCGAACTTGCCGCGAGAAAGGGTCCAACTTACCGCGAAAATGAGGTGAATTTACCTCGAAAAATGGGTGAGTTTGCCTCGAAAATTTCACGAATTTGAGGGTCCACAGCACAGAAAGCCCCGCCTTGTCCGCAACATGGGCGTAATCTTCGCCGAGATCTGCGGTGAGGAGCCACCCTCTGCGGACCGCGGCGTAACTCGCCCCCCCCCGCCGTGAGGGTACCCACTGTATCCTCCCAGCAGCCAAAATTATGCTGCCCTACGGAGAGTGATCCAAAGTCACCTTCTAGGGCCGGCATCAGAATGCCGAATGAGGACTCTAGTGAGATGAGGCGGCCTTTATACCGGCTGTGCTCATGATAAGCACATTGAGACGTGATCAGTCGTATTATCATGTTTTATCTGAGATGTTTTCACTTGTTTAGAAATTCCTGAGATGGCATCACCGGCGGTAAATTCATCCTTTGCGCTGAGTGATATCCAGCCGCTCAGCAAATTCACCCTTTGCGCAGATAAGCTTTAAGCTTTGATTTGATGACGGCGCTAAGGCCCCCGTCATAGTCGGTGGATCTACTGAGTCCCACCGGGTAGATACGCATCGAATTCGTGGGTGACGGGTGCAAAAAAATCAACCCACTCAGTCCGAATGCGATCGTCTGATGCCCACCGCAATCCCCCCGGTCGATACTGATATTTCTCATGCGTACAAGGGCGAGGCCAATGCACCGACTGAGTCCAACTGAGTCCCACTGAGTCCCACCGAAATCATCCTCACCCCACCCGGTCGATATAGGTGTTTTTCACGTGATTTGGGTGCATTTTTTTCGGCCGACTGCGACCTGCCGAGTCCCGCCGCATCTCGACTCTCGCCGTCTGCGCTCTGCCCCACGTACTGCTGATACGGAAATCAGATTCAGACATGTTGAAAACAAGAAAAATCAGCCACCAAACACGTTCCGATTCACAGCTGAAGTGATATGCGTCACTATCAATTGCGTGTTTCGCAGAGGAGTTGGTTGCGCTGGGGGCAACCGGACTCAGTGGGACTCAGCAGGTTTTTCCACCCCGGACTCATTCGGACTCAGTCGGACTCAGCAGGTTTTTCGACGAAGTCTGACCGGGGCCTAAAGGTGAATTTGGTGCTCAATGATAACAGTGTGTGATGAAGGCCGCTTTCCTCGAAGCATCAAGTCTCGAATTGGCAGAGCAGATGTCACAAATTCGATAACGAGTCGTCCGACGTCGGCCGGCAAACTATGAAAGGGGCTTTAGACTCTGGTTCATTTCAAGTCAACTCATGCTTCCGACTATCACAGCGCGGAGCGGTGGCTTTTTCGTCAGGAACTCTTTATCACTTGTTATATTTTACCGAGGTCCACCGCTCCGCTACTGCTGATAATCGAAATCGACAGGCCACTAGAGATTTTCCAGAGTCTAAAAACTCGTTGGTCTTCTTCTTCAGCGTTCGTCCCGCTCCAATGCAGGGTTCGCCATTCTGGTTCGTTGGCGCCATATAGCTTGATCGTGTGCCGGATCGCGGTGTACGCCTGCAGCTTTCATGTTAGCGTGCAGCGTGACGAACCAACGCTGCTTCGAGCGGACCGTTTTCCTGGAAAACTGAGATTGATAGCAATGCTGCAAACGGAATCGCTGCTAGCTTGAAGAGTGTGGCCATACCATCTCAGGTGAGCTTCACGCAGCTTGTCATTGATCGGGGCAACACCGAGCCGCTCTCGAATGTCATCCATCCGCACGCGGTCCAGGCGCGTCAGGCCAGCCGTCCGTCTTTACGTCTTCGTTTCCACCACGCAGAAGCGGCGCTCTACCTCCTCCGTTGCAGTCCAGCACTCGGTACTGTAGAGCGTCACCGGTCGAATAACACTTCGGTAAGCCTTCGACTTTAGATGGTCGGGTATGCTCTTGTCGCACATGACGCCAGTCGTAGAACGCCATTTCAACCACGCATAATTACGCAATCAGTGACTTCTTGATTGTGGCTGCCGTGAGATGAAATTGTCGACCCGAGGTAATTGGAAGCGTCAGCTCAGGGTAGCTGAATACCGTTCATCCTGTTATAAGCTCGTTGATGTTATTGTAAAATAACGTATCGCTTAATTGCCATGAATATTGTAGCAGTACTCACAAATGGTGACCAACACCTCAGACATTGGGATTGGCGGACCGCCGGCATTTGCTTGGCGAGCAAAATCATTCCCGGTGTCGGACAGCCATTAGCCGGCGGTCCGCCAAAGCCCTGCCAGCGGTCCACCAGAACGTTGGCCAACCGCTGGCAGTCTCTTGGCTAATATCTGGCACCCCGCCGTTGAGCAATCATTTGCCAGCGGTCCGCCAGTCTCTTGGCAGACCGATGAGTCGAGGTGGGTCCCTCACCGAAGGTCGTTGCGTAGGATATCGCCTACGCAACGGTCTGAGGTGGGGGGACCTACCCCACCTCCCCCCTAGCCGTAAGGACTTGCCCCTCAGCTGCCAAAAATATGCTAGCCTCTGTAGAGTGACTTCAGGTCCCCTTCCAGGGCCCGCATCAAAGTGCGGAGTGAAAACTCATTGGACTGAATCGCCTTATATACCGGCTCGGCTTATCAGTGAAATCTAATGATCGAACAATAACATGTCAAAACGTGAGTAGTCGTCAACTCTTTCGAGTGCCAGCCATGTGACGAGTCAGTGCCAAGCGAAGGTCACTGGGCGGTTATGCGCCAGTCGAGTGCCGAATTTCGGACAACTGTGTTTTTATGCACTCTGTAATTTCGAGATTTGATTGCCCTTGCCAGCTGAATGCACTCCGCCAACGTGTAGCTAAATGCCTCACACGGAAACCAGAGATGCCCAGGGTTTCGGAGGCATCTAGTCTAATTTTGACACGAGAATTTACGTAAATTACGGAAAATTTAGCCTCAGTTGGTGTAAATTTTAGCTACAGCGCCCGCATATTCTACGTAAATTCTCGCTACAGCACCATACTCTACGCTCATTCTCGTTGCAGCACACGGTTGATCGACCCACCCAGTCTTGATCTGTACTAGAAAGACGATCCCCGCTGCGATCGAGCGCACCGCCGTTTCTTCCCCACGGCCTGCAGCATACCAGCGGCCGAAACTATCCCTTACAAGGTCTTGCAGAGAGCGACACGGGGTCACCCTCAAAGACCACCCACAAAGTGTCAAGTTCTCCGTGGGTTGACTGTGCCAACACTGTTCAAACCGCATCCCTGCGTTCCGCGTAGCCAACGCGGGTTTGAGATTGAATTCAACACAGGCTGTCGCGAAATTGCAGATTCTCGCTACAAAATTATAGCGAGAATATACGGGTTTAGCGTCAGAGAGAACAGTGGTTCGAACGACACAAGAATATGCGGGTTTTAGCTATCGTAGCTAAAACCCTTAAATTCTCGCTACATGGAATGGGGCGGCGTTACAGGCCGCGCCCTCGGAGGCATCTAGCTACGCGTTGGCAGAGCAAATTATCACGCAGCTTTCAAGCAGCTAGCAAATTTTCTTCAGCGGTCCGCCGCTAGTTCTAATTGAGATCCCAAGGATGAGCCAGCTGTCGGCCTCGTAATTGCCAATCAACTGCTGAATGCCTGTTATCACCCAGCTGTTAGGCAACTGTCATATATTCGCCAGCCGTCCGTCGCTGGCATTAAATGACATGCCGAGTTTATGCCACCTGTTGGCCTCGTGATTGCCACTGGCCAGCTAAATGCCAGCTGTTGAGCAACTGACAAATTTTTGCCGGCGGTCCGCTGTCTGAGACAAGTGGTCTAGCATCCAAAGCCTAGCTTTCTCGGTTGAGTCCGGGCGGAGCAAGCAGCGGAGCGGTTGGACATGGCAAAACTTAACAGTGATAACGAGCTTTTAACATAATAATCCCGATGAGCCTCACTTCGACCGGCTCAGAATGAGGGAGTTAGGCTATATGTACGGCCAATCTACGGTACACCTATTCTTGACGACAACAACATGAATATGAATCTACAGTCAGCACGGAACGTACTGATAATTTGCGTTCCCTTTTAGAGGTTGGCGCAAACTCGGTGCGCGTATGTTGAAACATATGACACCGAGTTTGCGCCAACCTTCAATAGGAAACGCAAAGCATAAGTACGACCTGTGTCGACTGTACTGCTAGACCACTTGTCTTAGTCACCATCTGTCATCGACGGGAAACTAACGAGCGACCCTCTAAAGAGTTGAAGTCGACATTTTTTTTAGATCGTTAAGGAGACAAGTGGCAAGTCGATTAGAAAACAACTTCATTTTCCGAAAATATGATTCTTCAACTCCATTCTACGTGTTCTAGATTTCGCATGATAGCGATGTACGAAACGTACAATTTTGCTAAACTTTCATGAGAAGCAAGTAATTAGGTCTAAAATACATGAAAACTGGTAAAGAGAGGAATTATCATTCACTATAAGTATCTCAGGTGATCCTCAGTCCCAAGCCGCCTGACAGTTCGGCTCGTTCTCCCAATCTGCAGGTCGGCTTCTGTTGCTGCCCGAACCCTTGATGTTGCTTTCAGGGCCACTGCTATTGCTACTCGGGCTGCTCCAGCTCGCCCAAACAGCAACAGCAGCGGCCCGGAGATTGGTAGAACGGGCCGAATCGTCAGGCGGCTCCTATCCCTGTTCGGTGCGGCTCAGGGCCGAGAATCGCCTGAGATGGACGAGTATTAGTGGCAAGTCAAGCCTATTTTCCTAAGATGGGAAATTCGTATGCAACTGAATATTGGAATGCCTATTGTACTTCCTGCTCATTGCAAGAGAACTACGCTATTCGTCAGTCATGCGAAACGGCAAACAGAAGATCTTAGGATTGCTTTTTTCCCAAACTCAGACTTCATTGAAACCTGCAGGTCACCTACTAATTGCCTATTGACGATTGCTGCACTCCAAAGGACGATTGTCTAGGTATGGAGGTGATTTAGCTCTCGTTGGCTTGACTGAAGAACCTAGCTCTACCGAGAATTAGAGACAGCAATCAAGAAAGCCCAAATTAAGTGCTGAGCAGAAGCAAATTAGGTGGAATTGAGGTCAGCCATGCGAGAAAAATCGGGCATGCAGAAAATTCAATAGACACGTCTGCTAAGTCCTCCAAGAGAAAACCTTGAAGTTGACTCGGAACTAGACAGCTAAATCCGCCCCCGTCCCGAAGAAAACTGAACTTACAAATATCTGTTAATTTAATGGACTCGATATTGAGATGGAAACAAGGTTTTGAAGTCGTAAGAACACGATACCAGAGCGAGTTTCGAGAATTTCATAATCAGTTGGTCACTCTAAAGGACTGAACGACCTGCGTGTTTTATCAGCGGAAAGTCTTATCAGCGGCCTTCTATGATTTCTTTTCCGTGAATTCTTTCCAGAAGTTTTCACATGGCAACATCAACTGTATTTCCAGAGCGAACAAGAGCCGATGACATGGTTGCTGTTACAAAATTTGACATTGAATAAAAAAAACATCGCCACGTGATTCATAAAATCTCCGATGGATGAACATGTTCATGGTGGTTGTCACCAGGTGAAAAATGGGTTCAGTCGAGAATGGAAAAATATTTTATCAAATGGTATTAGTTAGGGTCCGAAGGAAGGGGCGGAGTAACAGAAATCAGAAAATGGCAAAGGATGGGTCCACAAAATATCTCATTGCGACAACGAACAGTTTCTGTGAGAGTAAAGTGGCGGGGTGAGAGTAAAGGATTTGCTGCCCTTCTGGTCCGTTTTTCTCAGTTTCTCCGTCATTTTACCAGGTTGTCCAATAATTCTTGTCCGAAAATTTTCAAAATTCTATAATTTTCCTTAGAAGTGTTATAATATCAGGGAAGTGTAAGAACCTTCTAGAAGGTTCTTCAAAGTTCCACTCTAGGGGTGTATAAGGCGCAGTCGCCGCGTCTAGCTACTAGTGCAAGCTAAAATGGACCGCGGTCGAATTCGTACGTTCGTGTACTACGAGTGGCTGCTGGGCAACGACACGGGCACCGCGGTCGCCAACATCTGCAGAGCGTGCAAGGAGGATGCAGTGTCCCAACGCACAGTCAGCCGCTGGTTCAATCGTTTCGAGAGCGGCGACACGAGCCTCGAGGACAGGGAGCGCAGCGGGAGGCATTCTACGGGGGATGATGACGAATGCTGTACTTCGAGCTGCTCCCGCAAGGCAGGACGGTCACCGCCTCCATCTACACCGATCAGCTCGAGAAACTAGCCGCCGACATCCGAGAAAAGCGTCCCCGACGGGCCTCGGTCCACCTGCTGCACGACAACGCGCGCCCCCACGTGGCGAAGGAGACCCAGCAGAAGTTGGCGACGCTCGGCTGGGATACGGTTGCCCATCCTCCGTATTCCGCGGACCTCGCCCCCTCCGACTACCACTTGTTCCGCCCGCTGAAGCACCATTTGGCCGGAAGAAAATTCACCAACTACGACAACCTCAAATCCGACATCGCGGACTTCTTCGAGTCGCAGCCCCCGGAGTTCTGGGCGAAGGGCATCGGCGACCTGCCCAATCGATGGGCCACTGTTGTGGATAACTGTGGTGAATATATTGTTGATTAGACTTGTTTTTCAATAAAGTTGAAAAAAAATGGTGAAATTTTCGGACAAGAATTATTGGACAACCTGGTAGTTTTACCCAGGGGTCAATTAATCGATCTTGCTAATCTCAAAACTGAAGATTATCGTGAACACTGCCTTTGAAGGCACAGTACGCCCTAAGATACGAATTTAGAGATTTTCGTGTATTTGTGTGAGCGACCCCTCCTATATAACACGTGCCAAATGCAAGATCTCAAATCCTCCAAATAAGCGAGATATGAGCGACCACCACGGGCCCAACCCCCTGCAGCCACCACCACAGGCCCGGTCCCCTTCCTGATTTTCGATCTCAGAAGCGGCTAAATGGATGGATGATTTTCAACCGGATCTTCGTTCTTCACTCCCTTTCCGATCTATCTCCTCATCCTGTTTTGCTCTCGTTCCACGACTGCGAATCAAGAGAAATACAGGCCCGAGACTACTCGTCCACCAAATTTTTGACTTCAAAATGCAGGCATACTTAAGGAGCCATATCTCCGTTCAAAGGGGGTCTTGAACAACTTCAGGAATACCATTGTTATCTTGTGACTCTCTCCAAGATAAGGATAAAACCTAGCGAATAATTTTCTGGGTGTCCTGTGCCTTTAACGCGAACTGACAGAGAAATTGGAGTTAGTGTGTGGATGAGGAGAAAGATGGATAGTTTTCGAAAAAGTCCTCCGGAGAACTCTTTCTAAAGTTATCCGCCTTTTTCTTCATTGATAATCTGTTTCCATTTTCTCTGTCATCTCGCGTTATGTTGAAGTTTTGCGCGTACTTCACGCGAGATCACCACACGGTTGTATTATGACTCATTTCATATGAGTTACTCGCAGTCGGATGTAGTTTTGTCAGAGCGCGGCTACCGATCGCGGAGCCGCAGCGGCCCCACCGCGAAGCCGTAGCTGCACAACCGCGGGGGCGCAGTGGCACTACCGCGGAGCCGCAACGGCACTACCGCGGAGCCTCTGCGGCACTACCGCGGAATCGCAGCGGCACTACCGCGGAGTCGCAGCGGCCCTACCGCGGAGCGGCAGCTGCACTATCGTGGAGCCGCCACGACATTGCCGCTGCGACTCCGCGATGGTGTCGCTTCGGTGCCTGTAGGAGCCGAAGTGACAGCGGCGATTTCTTTGATTTCCATGAGGTCCCTCTATGTCTTGTTTTTGTTCATCTGATGTCTTAAAGTCAAACTACTCCCCTGAATTAGAACCACTCGATTGATGACATAAGCATTGAAAAAAAAAGCAAAAAAGGTAGAGCGGCACATGTGAATAACCCTCAGGCCGATCTAAGGAATGAGGCTTTTTGCCGTTTGCCGTTTGGCGGCCATTTTTGAGGTTTTCTTGCCGACTGAGGTTTGCCGAAATCTCAGAATCGTTTGCCGCACATCCCCAGTCCCAGCAGGGTTTGTTATAGAAACTTTGGCAAACCAGCGATCCATAATCGCTAGGTTTGGTCAAGACTGGGCTACGCCTGGTTGAATGTAACTGCACCTCCGAGGTGGTGGTTCAATTGGGTTTGGTCCCAGCTGAGGCAGCTAACCAAACCAAACCAAACCAAGCCCTGCCGGGACCCAATGCGTTCATGAATCCCAGCCAAATAGAGGGGATGTAGCCGGAGCTATTCCTTCAGAAACTGTCACGGGAATAAACGCCATTCCCGAAACAAGTTAGAGTATGTCCAAAAACGCAAAGACGGAGCATGTCGATCGAATACACATGGAGGGAGGAGCCTCGGATCAGTGAGGTTGGCTAAACGGCGCTCTAGCAGAAAACAAAAAAATCGATGGCGTTCGCCGCGGGCACCACAATTAGGCACTCGACCTGGCACAATGTTCCTTACCTCCTGTGTATTCAATTAACAAGCCAAAAGACGGCATACTCATTTCTCCCGCGCGTTCCAATCCAATCAAACCTGTGATTGGTGAAACACAGGTGACAGGTGTCAGTCACAAGGTGGCTTCGCGGGGAAGGTACGCGCTGGGTGAGATGCCCAAGAAAAATAACTTTCTTCAGCAGGACTTGAGGCCCCCATCAGACTTGCTCGAGGAACCGACTGAGTCCGGGACGGAAAAACTGACCTCGGGTGCATTGGCCCTGCCCGTGTGAGCGCGTGGGACACCAGTATCGACTGGGTGGATTGCGGACGCAAGCAGACGGTCACAGACGGACTCATCGGGTGGATTTTCTGCACCCCTCTGTCAGTATTTCGGTGCTTGTCGATCGGGTGGGACTCAGTCGATCGACCACCTCCGATGGGGGCCTGACAGAAACAAAAAATGAGAACAAATCGGGCAGAACGCTATCTTGATTTCATGTCGGTTCTACTGCACGGATGTTTCAGTTCCGCAATACAGACTAGGATAGGAATACTAAAACTTCACAATTATTGAAGCCGTCGGTTCATTTAGGATGAACGAGAGATGAAGGGCCGCTATTGTATGACGTATACTGATCCGCTGATAACGACGGCCCGCTGCAAATATTGCACGCGAAAAGCAAAATCATCTCGTCATCGTTGTAGCAGGATGATCAAAGAACACATGCGACACGTGTTCCAAATTTCTTGCGAAATGCTGTGCTGAGAACTGAAAAAAGCGTGTATTGGCGCTTATATTAGATTGGGAAAAAAGTTTGTAGTGCTCTGTTTTCGCTTTTGTTTATCAGGGACTTGGGCATTATTTGGCAAGTTACGTGAACTATTCGGAAGATCTTTATTCCGATCTGCAAGGCTGTGAACTTTTCCAAGAATTTAGATTCCCGTGAATTTTTTGGCTTCTAAATTTAATACACATGAGGCAAGATTTAGCTGGTTCGACATTTGCTGTTTCTCGCCTTTTGTGAAAGTGGTGATACTCCGTTGGTGCTAGGTCAGGAGAATACTGTGGATGATTAGGAACCTCCCACCCAACTCCCTGGACAACAGCTTGGACGATTTTCGAAATCTAAGGCTGTTGTGAAGCATTGTGACTTAGCCCCGACAACGAGCTTTTTTTAGAATAGCTATATTCACAAGGCGAATTTAGGCTATATAGAATGTTCGCCTCTCATGAAACCCTCTCCGTGGACGTTGCAAATATCCTGAATTGATTCGACAACATCTTGACCAGGGCTGTGCGGAACTGTTCCGTTTCCGATTTCGTTTCCGTATTTCCGGTGATTTTTGGGCTGTTCCGTTCCGCTTCCGTTTCCGAGTTTTTGGGTCCGGAAACGGAAAAATTTAGTGCAACGCGACCTATGATAGTGGGTCTAGACAAGGATCTCTTGCGTTCAAGTGATAATCTGAGCTTGGCTGAGATCATTCACGAAGTTTGGGGGCCTGCGATTGGAACCCTATAAAATGATGACGCGAAATGGGCGTGGCAGGAATCTGAACGCCTTTCGAGGATTATTTTTAAAATGATGTAGCTTTTTTTCCGAGATTCAATAATTTCGTGAAGTTTTTCTTCTTGAATCCACTTCTTCGCTTGTTTACCGCCACGAAAGCAACAAAAATCGTGATAATTTTTTTTGGAAGTGCAGCCTGTCTTCCGTAAAGGAGTCTCGGTGGAGACAGGTGGAGGTGACCATGAGCAGCGGTGAGGCTCATTTGGGACAGATCGTAAGAGAATTTCCTCATCTCGCCGAGTCTTTTTTCATTTTTCAAAACCAATCGTTTGATATCCACTCCAAAACGCAAACATGGTTCGAAAGAAAAAAGAAAAAAAGTAGTCGCTGATTATCTGAAAATTGACTTCTGGTCACCCCTTGAAGGACATCTGGTGTCGCTTGGGCTGTTTTCTGGAAGGCAACGAAAAATAAAATTTCGGCAAACGGCAAACCCCAAGACGGGCAGCAAACTGCAATCGGCAAACTGCAATTACCGCGCACCCCTGCTGTACACTATTTTGAAGAGCGGCTACACACAATGAGTATTTTTAGAGGTTGCCTTTTCGGATTTACAGATGCGAGACTTCGAAATTGTTGAATGCCTCGTTGTGACTATCTTTTCAATAAGTATTAGTTTATCGACTGAAATAACTGGTTATTGAATGAGAGCTGCGGGCAATGAGGTTGAGAAACCCAGCATTTCTTTGGTCTCTTCCGTTTCGTTTGGATTTCCGTTTCCGGCGTTTTTTGGCCATTTTTCTCCCGTTTCCGTTTCCGAGATTTTTGAAAAAGAGTTCCGCACAGCCCTGATCTTGACCTATGTTGATGAAAAGGTGTAGATTGCAATTGTCGAAAATAATGATTTTTTTCTCACACTTCAAAGCCTAAAACTTAGGAAAAGTCTAGGTTTTTGAAAAAGCTAATAGGACAAGCAAGTAGAGCAGAAAAAGTTCGTCGATTATTTGATTTACATAGCAAAATAATACACACGTCACAATCAACAAAAGACGAGAACGAAAACGCTGCGAGCTTATTCCCCAATTTAATAGTTAAGGGAGAAAGAACAGCTTTTTTAAATAGAGGGGCTCCTCTCCTCATTACAGTCATATTCCCTCGATTCCAGGGATTTTATGTACACTGGAAGTCATATCTATGTACATAGGTGGAATAGATAGTGCACAGATATCAATGCATATGAAAGTACAGGGAGTCTATGAAGCTCTCTGGTCTTCAAGAATAAAATGTAATTAGACGCATCGAGTAGCTCCTTCAGGCCCGCTTTTGTGTAGCAGTGGATGGAATGATCAGCCAGAAACACTTTTCGACAGCTGCGAAATTCTCTATATGATCACGCCAACCGAAGTCAAACGCCCACAATCCTGGCTAAGAGCATTTTTCAGTCATTAAGTTAACGCGATTTGCAAAGGCGCGCCGCATATGGTCCAAGTGATAAAGACAGTGCTGCCTATATTGCAAGGCGGTACCACATCACTTGCCGGAGCATCCCCCATAACCATGAAGTGATTAGTTCTGCTCGCTGTAGGAGTCCGCAGAGTTGCGGCGACCGACGAGCGTTCGTGGAGCGTCAGCTTGATGCGGCGACAAAAATGTTTTCGAACATTATCGTCGTCGCGTCGGCTGCCGCTCGCTGGCAGTGACACAGAGCCGTCTCCGCGTCAGAACACTGCGGTGCTCCTCGTCGTTCTTCACGCCGCGTCGGTCTCCCTCTTCGCCGAATGCCAACGACATTGCGTCACCCAACGCTGTTCGTCGCTGTCAGCTACGTCGCTTCTTGATTTCTGCAGGCCCCTTAGAAAGACTCCTTCAAGTATTAAGAAATACGCATAACAGAGAGCAGGATCTTGAACAATTCTAAGGGGCTACTAAGCTCCAACTGATTCTGTTGGTCTACAACTGTGAATTGACGGAAATGCCAATAGAAGCTGCGCAGTTCAATTTTGATACCTCAGAAAGCGCGACAGTCGCCACCGAAGATACCTCAGTACACCTGGCTGTAAAGGTGCCAGTGTAGCGATCTTCAGAGCCTTTGAAATTCTAGCAAAGCCACAAGAGCCTCATACAGGCTGTGCTGCTGGGTGAGACGTTAGATACGTATTCTTACACCAAATATTGAGTCCCTTTACACGCTCCGAAAATTCGTTGTGCACGAATGTTTTCGTTCGCTTGGAAAGGCATTTCCTTGTATCTGGAACGAGCTATAGTCCTCAAATATTGATGTTGCTGCTGTAGAACGTTCTGGAAATACAAAACTTCCTAGTTTTGACTCAGAGGGCATAAAAATTGTTGCGTCGCCCTAGGGCCTCGTTACATGTGCGAACGCTCCCGGATACAAACCTCGATAGTTGTCGTTCCTCTATAGCGATGACATCCCTAATTGGGAATCCTTGGTTGTCAACACGCATTACAACAGGCCAGGATCACTTGCTTAGAACTCCGAGAGCACACTCCTTTTCAAAGGCCAATCAAGTAGGGATAGTGAATGTAGTGGGATGCGTCCCAGAAAACGTCCTTTCGAATATTCAGTCTACACTCATGTGTAATGTTGTAGTTCCTGCACGAGCAAATGCAGATTTTAAGCGGACACAGGAGTCGAATTTTCAGAAGATGTTAGAGATATAGGACACAACTCAGTGGACAGACGGTGAGGGCAGTGAAAAAAACTTTGTTCTAGCAGTCCAACAATAAACGCAAACGAGGGTTATTACCTCAAAAAAGCTCTGCCGCACTGACCGAAGACGGCAAACAAATTACTCAGAGAACGAACATATTTGAGCGGGATTACGTACTGTGCTTCTCTGGGCCAAATTCCGGTCCGCAATTGCGTCTCGAAACGCTTTGGGGCTGCACGCATTCGAGTCAGAAGAGTTTCCAGCGCCGCAGCCGCCGATCTGTTGACTCTAGGTGGGTTTCAGAAACTGGAAAGTAAATAAAATTGGAGAAAACTGTATAAAAAAAGCCATATAGGGTCGGCTTTGGCGCTGGAAACTCGACTGACTCCAGAGCGTGCGGCCGCAAACCTTATGGAGACGCAACTGCGGACCGGAATTTGGTCCAGATCAGCACAGTATGTGCAATAATACGAGCACTATTAGCCACATGAATGTTGGATTATGAAGTTCGTGGCATTGATAGATCGTTCTGGTGATGCGCCACACATTCTAGTTGCATTGAAAATCGGGAGCTGTTCCAGATATTGTGGCTGGAGTCTAAAAAATAGTTCACACCCACGTCAAAAGTTCGCCCAGGGGAACATTTTAAACACATGTCGGAACATTTTTAAATTCTACTTCTCCATTCCATGTCCAAAAGTTGGAGTGCGGAATGCGGGGGAAAACCAATGTCGAGAACAGTGTAATTACCCTCCTTCATTATTCTTATAGAGATTACAAAGAAGGCGAGTTTTCTGTAAAAAGTGAGTTTTGATAATCACACGATAGCACGCTAGCAGCCGAACAGTCCCCTTCCGTCCCGCCCAGTTCAACAGAATAGGAAAAGGCTTAACGAATTTGGCTTGTGTTGCTGTCGCAATGAAGCACTTGCTTCATGCTGGAAATAGCGCCGGCCCCAACGCGACTAAAGCCAAAAAATTAGGACACTTCTAGCGACAAGGCGAATCACAACGTGGAAAAAGACACTCAGATTTTAAGTCAAGGCGAAAGAAACTTCATGTAATTGCGTGAAATTAGTATCAAAAGGGGGCAAGAGGAGGTTTCACTAAAGATCCGAAGCGGGTAATGCAAACAGTGAATAATCGGTGAGTTCAACGAGAGTACAGATGGCGTGCAAGTTCAGGGAGATCGATCGGTCAGTGTCAACAAAGATTCGAGTGCCTGAGATCGTTGACCAACAATAAAATGAAGCGAAAAGCAAAGTGAGATGCTCATAGAGTTTCGCATTGATTCTGTCTAAAGTACAAACGCATCTTGGAACGACTATTCGACAGTACAAAAAGTGTAGTCCACTTTTTCTGACTTTACATGTAGAAACTTTTCCTTCACCCACACATTGTCCTCGGGTTTTTTTTTTGGGTGCCAAAAGCAGAACTAACATCCATTTCGGGTTTCACTAAAGTTTTTGGTAGTATGTGCAGCAGTTTGACCAAGATCTCCGTTTGGTTGAAACTGTGCTTAGAGATGTTTTCTGTGAGCTGATCACGAATCCGTTGCTCCTTTTCCGAAAGGATAGAACAGTGTTCACGATAAAAACGGCCTTCGAATTTTCACCGGAAATCGAGTTTACCAGGTTTCATTGCGGCAATAACGGTGAAGGAATGGTTGGAAACCAGCCATAAATAGCCTTATACGGCTCTCAAACATGTTTGCACTACGCCCTACCCGTCCATTTCCTTGTTGACCGTTGAAGGAGTGGGCGGGGTGGGCATACCAGAACCAAGTTTTAGGGCCGCGCAGGGTTATCTATGGCTTCGCCATTATTGCTGCAATGAACCACAGCACATTCGCTTTCCGGTGAAAACTCGAGGACCGTTTTCATCGGGAGCACTGCTTTTAATATATTTTTTCCATTTTCGGTAGCCAAGCGATATCAAACCTACCGTAACCAATCGTGCTCCTTCCAACATTGAAAAAAAGATACTGAACTTGTCACTAGCACAGTGAAGAACCTCCGTGGGTAAAGTTTACTCTGAGTCTGAAATATCGGAACGGATGTGAGACTCGTGAGGCCGGATTCATCAAAGCATCTTCCATGGTAAGTTAGCGTTATCGGCTAACCGCAACCGTTATCAGTTATTTTTAGGCTTGCTGGCTCACTGATAACGATCGCGATTAGCCGATAACGCTAACTTACCACTGAAAATGCTTTGATGAATCCGGCCTGTGGTCAACACTCCAAATAACACTTCTGAGCGGAGCTCGAGAAAACGTTTCATTCTCTCGAGTCTGAACAGCGGAAAAAAAGCCGAATGTTTTCAGGATTTCAGGAATGTCTTTCATGAGCCTTGATAGTGGAATACAGACAATTCCTTGGTTCTCACATAGAGAGATGTTGTCGATTATTTTTGCTGCTTTCATTAGCCCACATGATTTTTGTCATTATATAGTTCCTTCACAACCACCACAGGAAAGCTCAGAGACTAAATTTGTCGCTTACACTGCTTTCATACAAAAGAATTTAAGTTCACGACACATATTTGGACATCGGTTTTTTTCAAAAATTTTGCCCCCACGGAGGCAAAATGAGTTGTGTGAGTTTGGAAATTGATGCATTGAACATTTGGCGACAACTCTCTTAATCAAGGTGACAAGGTAAACTGAAGCCGTGAAAGACCGCTGGGAGGGCGGCTGTGACAGAGAGCGGGACGTTTGCACAGCGGGGCACTGAATATTTTCATAGACGTCATTAGAGGAACCTTTAAGACATCGATTTTTCTTCGCACTTGCTGGCAAAACGACTCTGATAATAGTGAGAGATTTGAAATATTTCAAAGTCCTGCAATATACTCGTGATCTTCTCTAGAAATTGAAAAATTTATATCATGCGCGGAGGAAAAAATCTCAATTAAGAGAGATGTACACAATGTAGTAATAATTGGAGTTGACCATTCGGCTGCAATGGAAGAAGATATGTTGACTTGCATTAATGGAAGACGTCTTAAGAAGAATGCTAGATCGCCTTGTTCAACACGCTATAAGAATGCTTCCGAGAATAAATTTTTGGATCGATGCGGTGAAGAAGCGAGGATAAGCTCATGATGTTTTGAGAGGCATTCGAACCCATTTGGCTCTGTTACTTTCAACTTCGGTTCGAGTGACCTTCCAAAAATCACTTGAAGGCAGTGTTCGCGATTAAAAGTTACTCGTTGTTTCGCACAAACGTAGGCTTTGAGTCCCATCTTATTCTTTGACAACTTTCCGGTACAAGAAGCCGAAAACAGCCAAGTACCTAAGAATTTTAGAGGGCGGAACAAGTTGCGAAGTTTGGCTAGTCAGAAGCCCGCAATGCGCCAAATGCACCAAACAGGCGTAATAAATGTTTTAGAGGTTCTTGAAGACCTTTTTCTCCGATGTTGGGGAGCTTCATGAGACATTTCCCTAATTACATATAATAAGGTTTTATAGTGAGCACTGCCTAAAAAATCAGAATACAAGCTGACAAACATGGGCGAGATAACCGAACAAAAAGGCTCGCACGGTCCCTACCATAATGTCAACGAAGTTGGAAACACTGATAGTTAACCAGGATGACAGTGAGCATTCCTGCCTCGTGAGCCTATATTTTCCCACCTCTTCGAGTAAAAGAACCAAAACTGAGGTTTGAAAATACCTTGATAATTTAGAGCGATGACACTAGCAAATAGGAGTCTACGGGAGATCTAGCTTGCTTTAACTGGATTCAACATGTCTGTCACCCATGACGATCACCATTTCAAAGTCAAGCCGGGGTAGAGTGGCATTCTTTGAATTGGATGGGAATCAATCGGTATGTAGACATCTTATATTTAGGTAAATCAAGCTGTTTCTCTCGCCTCCTTAAAGGCAGGGTCCGGGCAGAATTTCGATTTCGAGATTTCCCGCTGAATCGTAGCACAAGGTACAGCCATTCCCAAGAAATGCGCGACAACTGCGTGAAAAACGGTCTTCTTCAAGCTATCATAGCTATTTTCGTCATTCACTGTGTCAGAAAAGTGTGCCCATCGTCCATTCTTTAGCCATCGTCCACCCATTCCTCAAGACTGCAGTGCAAATAGCGGTCATTCTAGCTATGATTATCATGTTGTGAACACCTGCCTTTGAAAATGCCTGCGTTTTGAGAGCGATAACTTGGTGGAGTTGTCTCGTACCTGTACTTCTACTCAATCGCACTCGTGAGCCAGGTTGAGGAAAGCCAGAACAAGCCGGGTTGAGGAGAGAAACAGGCAAGGGAGTGAAAATCAAAAACACGGTTGAAACTCATCCATCCATCCAACTGGCCGCTATCGAGATCAAAAATCAAGAAAGAAACGTGGCCCATAGAGCTCGTCCATTTGGAGAAATTGAGATGTCACACTTGGCACGTGCTACACAGTGGTGGCTTATTACACAATTACAAAAACATTCTCAAAATTCATTTGTGCGAGTCTACTGTGCCTTTAAGTACTTTACGACATTCGCGATTCGTGATATTAATCAAGGAATCTCCATTTGGTTAAATATTGTTCACTAAGTTTGCTTATAATCTCCATTCAACATTTAATTGCTCATACATGTGGCTTGAATTGCCCACACTTATGTCACCGGATAAAATAAGAAAACCAAGAACATCTGGATGTCAGTGGAAGTCCAACATGTGATATTTGGGGAGATGTGGAAAGGTCAAAGGAAAGGTCCGGCACGATTCCGTCCCTGTGAAATGATTTACTGCAAAGTTCTCGCACAGCGACTGCGAATGAAGAAAAATACAGACCTGAGGCAAGTCGTCCTCCGAGTTTGTCGCCATCAAATGATAATCATACCACTGCGATCAGCGCATGGGGGTCTGCAGAGTAGAAGTCGCGGCGTCGCTCGCAGCGACGAACAGATCTGGGTGGTGCAATAACGATCACATTCGGCGAAGGCGGAGACCGATGCAGCTTGGAGGGCGACGACGGAGCACCCCACTGTGTTTTGACGCCGCTACGGCCCTGCCTCTCTGGCAAGGAGCGGCAACCGACGCCGCGACAATAATGTTTGGGAACATTTTTGTCGCCGCGTCAAGGCTGACGCTCGGCGACCACTCGCCGGTGGTTGCAACTCTACAGACCTCATATGATTCGTAGCTGTCAGCTGTTTGTGTAGTGCCGTCCGGGGAATACCATTGCACCTCATTGGATCCATCAGTCAGCATAGTATCAAATATCATAAAGAAGGTGTTGTTTTACATTTGTATGTCAGTTTTTATTGATCGCTTGCACCGAAAAAGATGAGTGCTGGTGAAATTAGCCGTCTTCCTTATAAGGGCTGGCTTTACTTGAATTTAGCTAAGAAACAACAATTTTTTGAGAGACACTTAATTTGTAATTTCCATTGTTAAAGTCGAATTGTACTGCTCAAGTTGTTATTTTTTTCTAAAGTATTTTCTCCAGTCGTGGTCCGAACTATTTAACTTCACAACTGTTTATGGGCACCACTCTCAACACTACGCTCCGTATGGTTACACTATGTAACTCCTTTATCTTCATGGCAAGGAATTTGGCGGGTTTTCTCTAGCACGTGTCTGCACTATGTACCTCCATAGAATTTAGGCAAACTGAACTACTGAGTAACACCAGAATTCTCAGGCGATTCTCGGCCCCGAGCCGCAACGAGTAGGAATAGGAGCCGCCTGACAGTTCGGCTGGTTCTCCCAATCTCCGGGCTACTGCTGTTGCTGTTCAGGCCAACCGGAATAGCCCGGACAGCAACAGCAGTGGCCCGGACAGATTGGAAAAACGAGCCGAACTGTCAGGCGGCTCGGGGCCGATAATTGCCTGAGTGTTTCTCTGTCGACAAGACGGAAAGTCGATTTATTCATAAGTGTTTCCCAAGGTTTTCTAGAATCTACTCCAATCTGTCGAGTTCGTGACGCTCCCCATGCTTTTTCAACATTATTTGTTACAATTATTATAATTCATTATGTTCGGCTGGGAAAGTTTATTTTTGCAACCAGCAGAGCTAGCGTGACGAAATGTGGTCTAAAAGGGTAAGTAAGAAATCTCGTGCGCAAGTGCTTTAAACACCACACTTTGAGCCGCTAATGGAGTCTCTGGTGCATGAACTTTTTGAAATCGATCCTGTCAAAAAAATGAGTATTCCACTTGAGAATTCCACGACGTAACACTAATGCACTCGTGGGTGGTTTAGTAATTCTTAAAGGCATTATTCATGAGTTTTACTGAAGATTTCTCCTTTAACAGCGTTCTTGAATTCGCAAGTCTCCTGCTTACCCCTTTCCTCGACAGGTGTTCAGACGGAGTTATTTTGATAGATCTTATCTAGATTGTTGAGAATTGATGATCTTCTTTGTTTCACCCTGGTTATCAGGAAGTTCACTTGCTTTCCTGGAGTCCGGGCGAAACCTACATTCAAAATAAAGGTTAATCGTTAGCGAATCTGACCTTAGGTGACTTGCTCAACAACTCCTGCTGAACGCTTAACGTTGCACAGCCTCGGTACGTACAAGGTTTACAAGAAAATACTATGTGATTCACAAAGCATGAACTATGTACATAAGTACTAGAGTGGTTTGGTGAAGCTCCAAGAATTCGTCGCTTTGCTGGAGTGTAGACAACACACTTTATTTGTGCTCCAACCATTTTTACCTGGTGTCAGAAAAACACATTCTATGAGAATTGCTGCCTAATTCCCCAGTTGGGAAAAAAAGCAAATATTCTTAAAATTTCAAGTCAACTGTATAAAAACTTGTGAAAACAATGAAAACGTTCTGATTTTTAATCCACGTTTTAAAGATTTTGTAAAAAAAAACTTTAAAAAAAAGGAAATTTTATGAAAAAAAATGGGTGCTTCACCCTACAAAAATCATCATTGAGATTGTGTCGGGAACAGAAGGGGGCTTGCCTTTCCAGGAGAGGTTGCCGCTGAAACGTAGAGCCCTTTAGGTGGAGTTGGGGTCGAAAGTTGACGGTGTGGTCAAATGCCTGGCCACAGAATCAATGATCGGGGCGCATGAGTGATCGATCGCGCGCGGCGGTAGCTCGTATTAAGGCAAGCCAGAATTCAACTGCCCCTGGACTAAATCCGGATTCCGTTGGACTTTAGGCCTTCGTGGCTTGGTTAGGGTGGCCTTCTTGGCCAACCTCTGTGGTTAGGGATCTTAGTGCTAGGGTAAATCGTCTCGTGTCCGGTACAGCTCTACATTTCGGTGGCAACCTCTCATTTCATCACTTCTTTCCTTCTGTACCCGATCTAGACATCCATATTTTTATCATCTGCACTGATTATTCTCCATATTTTGTAATATTTCTTTGAAACATAAGTTTTTATCATTTCACTGGTTGCATTCGTATTGATATTGGTTTCATCCAAAACTTCCTGTGTAGCTGGTTTCCAATTTCCTCTCTGGTGAAAAGATATCCTGGTCACAATTGTCAACAACAATAAATTATATATTTGAGCTCAAAATAGAGGCCTAAAAGCAGTGGCCATGATCAACCGTCTTCGAGTTTCCAGCGGAGATCAAAAGGGGCGGGGTTTATGGCAAGAGTAATGTTGGAAAGAACGTTGAAAATTAGCCCTGAATAGCCCTACATGACCCTGAATTTCTGCGCAGAGCACAATCCCCGCCCACGTCCCTTGACGGCCTCTGATCGAAACAAACAACTGAAAAATCGACTCCGAGAAGAAAAAAGCGCGTCCTTGCGCTCAAAATGGCAACTTCGGGCTCTTTTGGGGCTCTTCCTGGCTCGTTTTCATGTCTTTCGATCTTAACGTTACAGTGTGTCCCTCCACTATCCATTACTAGTGGAAACTGGAACACATTTTTCATAGTAAACACTGCTTTAAAAGGCAGGTTCCGCCTTTTAAAGGCAGTGTCCAGGATAAAAACCATGTCTGATTTTTGGTGGAGATCGGCAGCTGCGGGGCCTAGCGCGACCCCAAAGTTGAAAAACAATTAAGAAAACTGAGCTCGGAACGGTCCCCTACGGCCCCAAAGTTGGACACCCGTCAGCTCGTCACACCCCAGATGGACTCTCCACGCCCACCGACGTGAACAAATGAATGCTCGAGATTGTGAGATGAGCGATGATTTGCGATCAATAGCCCCGTTCTTCCCCTTATTCCCAACTTCTCTCTCTACTCAGGTCAGCTCGCATACATCGGCTGCAAAAGAAGGAAGTTACAAGCTTCGGACAACTCGTCCACCATGCTTTCCTAGCTCAATTTTTGAGGGACCATAACCCCGCTCTTAGAAGGTCTTGTACGATTCCAAAAACATCATTGGAATCAGCATGGGACCGTCTTCAAGATAGGCGGAAAAGCAGAAAAACGATTCTTATCGTGAACACTGTCTTTGAAGCAGTGTTTACTTTGAAAAATGTGTTACAGTTTCCACTAGTAATGGATAGTGGAGGGACACACTGTAACGTTAAGATCGAAAAACCGCATGAAAACGAGCCAGGAAGAGCCCCAAAAGAGCACGAAGTTGCTTTTTTGAGCGCAAGGCAAACCCCAGAAGCACAATGCCCACTCCACGACGTGAACAAAGGAAAACTCGAGATTGTGAGGCGATGGTTTTCGATCATTAGCCCTGTTCTTCTCTTCATTCTCAACTTCTCTCTTTACTCAGGTCAGCTCGCATACATCGACTGCAAAAGACGGAAATTACAAGCCTCGGACAACTCGTCCAGCATGCCTTCCTAGCTCAATTATTGAGGGACCATATTTCCATCCCCAGAAGATCTTGTACGATTCTATAGACATCATTGGGATCAGCATGGAAACGTTTTCAACATAGGCGGAGAAGAGAAAAACGAGTGGGTTGGACTGTGCCTTTAAAGGCAGTGTCCACGATAAAAACCATGTCTGTTTTTTGGTGGAGATCGGCAGCTGCAGGGCCTAGCGCAACCCTAAAACGTTGAAAAAACTAAGAAAAATGAGCTCGGAACGGTCCCCTACGGCCCCAAAGTTGGACACCTGTCAGCTCTTCACACCCCAGATGCACTTTCCACGCCCACCGACGTGGACAAATGAATGCTCGAGATTGTGAGATAAGCGATGGCTTCCGATAAATAGCCCCGTTCTTCCCTTCATTCTCAAGTTTTCTCATTACTCAGGTCAGCTCGCATACATCGGCTGCAAAAGAAGGAAGTTACAAGCTTCGGACAACTCGTCCACCATGTTTCCTTAGCTCAATTTTTGAGGGGCCATAACTCCGTTCCTAGACGGTCTTGTACGATTCCAAAAACATCATTCGAATCAGCTTGGGACCGTCTTCAAAATAGGCAAAAAAGCAGAAAAACTATTCTCATCGTGAACACTGCCTTTAAATGCCTCTAGGAGCAGACAGGCATGAAAAGGCGACATTTTGCGAGATCTTGTCGAAAACACTTTGGAGGCGCTTCAATTGCATATTGTGTCCCCACCCGCTGTATTCAATAAACTCTGCTCCCTCAGACAAGACCCTGGGCCAGAAGTCTGCTCCTGACCAAGCAGAGCAGTTTTTTTTCGTATAAAAAAGGTAAAAATTTGTAGTATTTAAGAGTCGCCTCAAATGAGATGGAATGTTCCATCGCGAAAACTGCATGCTACTTTAAATTAGTAAAAAAAACCTTGGCTAACGGCCTAGAAAACTTTGATTAAACGCTTTTTCACCATGCTCCGTGAATTAAGCATCGAAGTCGCCGGAAAAGAAGCTCCTAAAACTTTTTTGTGGACCTAATGGTACGTAACAGGGATATGCGTTGATGGAAAGTCACTTTTTTTGGTTAGCATTATTCCTCCATTTAAAAAAAAGACCGCGTAATCACACCAATTCTGTATTTCCTTAGAATTTCGAAAAACATGGCCTGACACGGCAAAAAACAACAAATCCTCAGAGATCCCGATTCTATCAGGACCACGTTTCCACTGCATTTACCGAACTAAACTGACGTGATTTCATTGGTGTTTCGTTATGCGTTAATCGTTAATTTTTCAAAAAAAAGACCGTTAATGTGTCAGCCCTGATACGCACCTCTTATTGTTAGAAAACTTCGATTCCGCCCACCCACTGCTAGAGCTCCTTTTGAACCAAACTGCATACATATATGCACGTGGCACAGTGTTTCTGTGTGTACTATGCTCGCTTCTACCATACTTTAGTTTGTTTAGAACCTCTTCTCCTGGGAGCATGCAGCAGACGGATAGAAGAGTGCAACGAATAATTTCCCTGGCATCTTTGTGTTCTTTCGCCATCAAAATAGAAATGAAAGGTTGAGGTAAGACTGAATTATAAATGTAGCTCACCTAAACATTTTTATCCCTCAGCACATTGACAGAAGTCTGTTGATGTGTCTTTCAGAGGAGTGCTCCACTAGGTGAAGGATCTCTTGACAGATCTCGGATGAGTAAAATTTTGGCGCCGAACACCGATCCCTTAGCTTTTGCGATGTGCGGGCGGATCGGCTCCGATGACCCAGCGGACACTAGGAGGTGACGTCAGCGAACATTGTCGCTGTAACGTTCGTCGACCTGAAAACGCTGTGCTAACGGCTATGAATTTTTATGTGACTTTGACAAAATCATGAGCTGCGAAATCGTAATGACTAATCTTGGGAGTCGCACGCATATTCAGTAACAAACATTCGGAAGTGATTTCCATGCCTGCTGTCGTCTCGGAAGAATAGGTGATATCGTTTGTTTCATTCATTGAGGAGGTTGCACTCACCTTTTAGGCGCGAAATCAGTCGATCGATAGCCGCCATTAGCTCTCGAACAGCGTCGCAGCTTGCTAGTTTATTGACACAGATCATATGCAGTCGCCACGGATCGCACTGATACTTAGCGTTTCTTATTGTGCGTTGGCGCAAACTCGGTGCACATACATATGTCACAACTTATCGCGGGCGGACTTATCGAGCACAGAAAATCGGAAGCAAAGTTAGGACTTATCGCGGAGAAACTCGCGCATAGGTCGCGGTCGTAGCGATTGCACTCTGGTGCTCGCGATACGACCGCTTCGCCATCCGGTCGGATCGCGCGCAAATTCAGTAATAGGACTGATGTCACACAGAAATCGGACTGACCGCGTTCAACCGTCAGGTGGTGGTGTATGGTGTGTTCTGGACTGACGTGTCTCAATTACTTGAATTCAAAATTGCGCGCATCTTCATGGTGGAGTTCATAGTTTTGTATCTATCTGTATTTCATCACGGTTTCTCCTTGGTTCATGTACATCTCGTATGTATTGGTCTCCGGAGCATTGACAACTCGGCACGCGGGGTCTTCGAGTCAGTATGATGAGCGCAGAGGACGAAAAGAAAGGCGCTGCCAGCCGGATTGGCACTCTCTCTGCCGGCCAAAGTGCAAACTGGCTACCTCTGCGTCTCCGCGGAGAGGGACCATTTACAGCTTTGACTGTACAGTACAGGGATAACTTTAACTTTGGGATAGGTGCAATCCTAGTTTGGGAGGGGGGCTATCAGCATTCCAGAGAGTAGTGAAGGATATAGCTTTCAGAAATCAAGGTATTTCCATGGAGTCTCTAGGAAACGCTCTCAGATATCTGATGTTAGAAGAAATTTAATTTTTCATTAATGAACCTTGAGCTACTGAACAAAGTTTGCCCCAAGAATGGGTCTTTGAAGTAATTGACTCCTTAATCAATCCGCTGAAAGACTTCGTAGGATGTGTTTTTTCAAGGCGGTGGCTTAAAAGAACCAGTTAACAAGTTGGTTACTTACTAATTATCAAATGAATCCTAGATTATTAGACCAAATCGCAAAACCACGTTGTAAGCGATGCTTTTTTGATGGGTGGGTAAGTAAATTGATTAACAAGTTGGTCACTTACTGCTTATCCAATCAAACGATACAGATTGGCTAATCGTGAAGATTCCTCGTGAATATTACTACGTAATACCAAGAAAAAGTTAACGATTCTAGATAAATGGATTTCTCCAATCAAAAGCGGTTTGGCGCTGGCAGAAACGCTCCAACAAAAAGGGACACCAGGAGAGTGGAGTGGGCGAGTCTACAAAAAATTTAAATTTTTTTCTTGAGAACCGATTTCCGTGGACAAAATTTTTAGTTCTCCCCAAACAAACCGCTGGGGTATTTCACATGGAAGTGACCTAGGCTTTTCGAAGAAGGGCTTTTACTCGGCTGAAAAGGTTCATGTACTAGTAATTGCACTTGCTACTGCACCTTCACTGGTTTACTTTTCTGAACTTCAAAATGAAATCATTTGTCTGAATTTCCAAACATTGTGTTTTCTTTCTAATAATAAGTATTGAGTATTTCTAATCATAAGTATAGAGCGCACGATTTTTCCTTGGTACTAGGATAGGACCGAATTAAGAGAAGAAATTTTTAAAACCACAAAGCTTTTCTATGAAAAATAACAAAACGGGTTGTTTTCGCGAGTTAAAGGATTCAGGCACGGGAATCGGTTCTCGAGATCCACTTCCCCAATCCTCTTTTTTTTGTTGGAACGTTTCGGTCAGCACCAAACCACATTTGCTTCGTAGATCCCCTTTTCAGTAGAACTGCTTTGCTTTTTCTTTTCACATGCGTAACCAGCAGCGCTAGCCAAGAATTAAGTAATTTTGTTGAGGAAATTGTGTAGTGCTATAAAAAACGAGCGTTAGAATTGTTACCGATCAATCGGAATTGAAAATGTTGATATAACTCTATGAAGTTGTTCTACAGAAAATGTTTTTACAGGCCTAATTGTGACTACAGCTTTAGAATCCACATTGACGAAGCGGTAGTGGCTGTTTGCCAGAATATACATAGAAACCTCAATCATCCGAGAGATGCCAGTCAGTGGCACAGTAGTTGCGTCTTTTTCTTTGTGTCTCCGGCGCAAAAGCTGGGGTGCAGAGCGCAGCAAGCGCGAGGGAAAGTGGGCGAGGCATGTATGGTCGTCAATGGTACCGCAACCTCTCGTATTCATTCATGGATGTTGTTTTTGTTGTTTGTTTTCGGAAGGAACAACAACAACATTGTTGTTCTTTCTGATTTTCCATAAGTTTCTCGCTGACGAATCGTGGGACAATCACAGCTGTTTTATATTGCTTCCTTTAAAGGCAGTGGTCACGATGAAAAACGGTATCGAAAAAAACAACAAAAATCAGCTCAGATCAAAAACAGCTCAAAAACTATCAGATCAAAAACAGCTCATGAAGGTAACGCGGTGAAAAACGGGCTAGAATCAGAGTTATTAAGACCCTGAACTTCAAGTTCGCGCACACGTGCACAGAAAGATCCCAGTCTCATGCCAAGCAGTCGAAAATCATCAACACTCGGAGGAAGAAATAAATGCAAATTTACATAATAAAACAGTTGAACAATAAAAGCAAGCACTTCAGTCAATGTTTTTGACTAGATGTGTACATAAATTCGAAGGTTCATTCATTAAAATCCGGTTTAAGCCAGCTGATGTTCTTTATACTAGAGATCATCGATGCCGATGTTGTGGGGTGTACTCGTCCACCATCAAAAGACGGAATTTCAGGCTCCAAATGTGGCCTAGAACAGCGTTTTTTCGCATTTTTTTCTTGAAGATTCTACTACTCTATACCCAGAAAAGGGTTGAGAGAGGAAAAGAAGACGAGCATATTTGAGCGCGACCACTGCCTTTAAAGTTTTCCCGTTACGAGTCGTGGTGGGGCCACCATAGCCGTTGTATATTCTGTCCTTTGAACTTTCTCAGTGACAAATCGTGGTGGGACCACCGTGGGTGTTGGTTATTGAATCTTTCAAGCTTTCTTATTTTCGGATCGTGATGGGAACACCTTAGTTGTTACATATTGCGCCCTCCCAAGCTGCTCCGTCACGAATCGTGGTGGGACCATCCTAGTAGTTGCCTTTTGCGTCCTATAGGTTTCTCTGCACCGAATCGTGGTGGGACCATCATAGCTGCTGCATAATGCGTCCTTTAAACTTTCTTCGTTGCCTGTCGTGGTGGGACCACCGCAGCTGTTGTATATGGCAACCTATAAAATTTTTTCGCTGACGAATCGTGATGTGACCATCATAGCTGTTGCATATAGCGTCACTTAAAGTTTCTCTTTTACGAATTGTGATGGGACCGTCATAGCTATTTTATATTGCGCCCTTTGAAGCTTCTCTGTTACCAATCGTGGTGGGATCTCCGTAGCCGTTGCATATTGCGTCATACCAAGTTTTTTGTTACGAATCAAGGTGGGACAATAATAGCTATTGCATATGGCAACCTATAAAGTTTTTCGCTGACGAATCGTGGTGTGACCATCATAGCTGTTGTATATTGCGTCCTTTGAAGTTTCTCTGTTATCAATCGTGGTGGGACCTCCGTAGCCATTGCATATAGCGTCACTCAAAGTTTCTCTGTTACGAATTGTGATGGGACCATCATAGCTATTCCATCTTGCGTCCTTTAGACTTTCTTCGTTGCCACTCGTGGTGGGACCACCGCAGCTGCAGCATGTGACGTCCTATGAAGTTTCTCGCTATCCAGGCGTGATATTGAATGAGGTAACATCAACAGCGCTAGACTTCAGAGACCGGATAAGTTTATTTAAAGTCCCGCTCGTTGTGTAACCTTTAGAGATGAGATGTTCGCATCTGCTTTATAGTTTTGTATGTATCCTATTGTTCTATAGAAGAAACACCATGCATGAGCTATGCTTTATATTCGATAATCAATTTCGGGATGCTCAATCTTTTCATTCGATCGCTTATGATGGCAGTTTTGTCGTGTCATTGAATGTTTTGACACTTCTGTTAGTGTTAAATTTTTGTTCTCTGTTGTACTGTTGTTTTGATGCACAATGTCTCCTCTATTGTGATCTTGTATGCTCATTCATTTGCAGATCCTGGAAATTGTTAGCATTCCGTTTATGATCCTTCCGCATCTCGAGTCTACTTTTCTAAGAATTTTTTGTATTTTTCCTCGAAGATGCACACAATGCGTGTCTGTTCGGGACATGTATTGTTTCGGTACTCGATTTAATCTGACGCCTGGACCAGGCGGCTGGTCGTGCGGTGTTGGCGGCCTCTTTGGCCAACGGGGTTTTGATTCGCGCGCGGCGATCTACCATCGCAGCCCCGCTTATTCCTCAGACTAAATTTGTTACGTTAACTCTATGTATCCACTATCAACAGTTGTTGTAAATATCCAGTATCCACTAGGAATTATTCGAATTTTTCTTTAATTATTTACACAACTGAGCGTCCAGTACATTTATGTGTCTTGTAAATGCGTTTGCGGTTTGTTCCAAATGCGAACAAAAATAAAATTATACCTATTCTGATGTAAAGACTGAGAATGAGGGAAAATGACCTGGAACCATATTCACCGCCGACGCGATGCAGGGTTTATTTCAATCGTCCATGGATGAATGTAGATTTTCGATCGAAAAGAATTGCAAGCACAGCTTCTTTACATCAGTCGCGGTAAGTATGAATCCGGCCCATAATGAGTGAAAATTGAGTCTTGTTTTGATTTGTAGACCAATTTCTAATACTGTACGCCATCCAAGTCATTCTTGGGTGACCTCTAAGTGAGCGCCCATAGTTAAGAAACACAAGCGATCGCTGTCGTTACGTGAGGTACGGTTGAAAATGATATATTGATTGTATCCTGAACGATTGTGGTTATCTATACATGCCTCGCTCCATTGAGCTGTAGATACTCAAGCAAATTGGGGCGTCGAGAACAGGTTCTTCCATCCACCATGAGTCACCGCTAGCCAAGGCGCCGATATTCGGCGTGGCCGTGGCCGCGAGTCATGATCTGTTCGATGTCGAGCTGTTGCACAGCTAGCGCTTTAGATAGTAAGGGGAGTATACGACGCATTTTTGAGGCATGCTTTGTATGATAAGTTCTTCAGCTAGATGAAACAGTCCTGCAGGGTGTGAAGTGGTGCTAAATAGGCGGCTAAACGCGACACATTGAGTTGTTAACAGCCCGAAAACAAGCGAACGACGCTGGGCAACGGGCAGGTCTCAGGCTGACAATACGCGCGATTTGACTTGTCACCACTGAGCGGTTTATGAGATTACAACTTATCAACCTGTTGCCGTCGCCACAGTTTGCCTGAGTAGCCGCGGTAGCTCAAGATACAAACAATATTTCATTTTTAGCCGCACCTCCCCTAGCGATGGTGATCTTTTGTGTTGGTGGCTATGGGCGCTTCATAGAACATCATACTCTTTACTTTCGAGGGCCACCAATGGAAAAAAAACCTGCTTGGCCCTGTACGGTTGACAGCACGCAAGTATACGGCTACGGTCCTGAAGGGTTGTTCGCGGTATGTCCTACTATGATGGAAGTGTACTGATCGCCTGCTGTTTTAGTGTTGACCGCGCTCTAAAAACGGGTTAATCGCTCCAATTGCCGGTTTTATCGCCCTCAAATACCGGTTTGATCGCCGTTGATCACGCAATTGTTCCTTTTGTGCGTCGCGATAAGTCCGCCCCTATGTCTGAGAACATACATACATCGAGTTTGCGTCATCGCATACTAAGAAGCTAATAGTATCAGTGCGATCCATGCCGACTGTCCATATGGTTGACTCCTAAGGGTTGTCATAGGAACGCTTTCAGTCTGGACATGAAGACCTTTGAAGGTCTTCCCAAAACCATTCGTTTATCCTAGTTTTTAATATGAAAAAGGGGCGACAATTTGCGGCTGGCCGTGCGGCGATTTCGGCACCACCGGTTACTGGGGTTTAGACCGCGAGCGACAATCTGACGCTACGGCATCGTCCGTTTGCGAAGCTAAAACTGGCGCAAAGCTTCTGAAAACTGCGCGTCGTACACATATTCACACGAAGTAGACCCTCACGGCGAACAGTTCTGCGTCGACTGTGCGTGTTGTCAATCTCTGGATTAGGGAAAGCCGGGTCGCCACTAGGAGCGCGCGTGTCGAGCGTGCGGGATGGCCCCGTTACGGATACGAAAATCGATCGATATCCCTCACCGCTGATTTCCACATGGCCAGCATGCATTCGACTCCTCTTTATCGCCTCTCTTTTTTCGTTCTTCCCCTGGATTCTTTTTTTCCCTCTTGTAAAATGTTCATATAGTAATGTAAGCTTCTTGGTGTGTTTTGGACCAAATCGCCTTATATTTCGAGAACCAGGATTCACGCACGAGCAACTATAGGAAGTTTACCAGATGAACATAGTATTAGGAAAAGGGGGGATGACAAGGAAGAAAGACAATGAAGAAGAAGCAGTGGGAGAATGTTGACCATAGGGAAATCAGCAGTGAGCAATAACGATATTTTTAATCAGTAACGGGGCCACCCACACGCTCCTGGTTGCGACGCGGCTCACCCCAATCCAGAGATTGACAACATGTACTCACCATACCGGAGTTAAATTCCCGTACGCAGTTGCGGACTATCGCATCGCGGGATGGGGCAACGATTGGCTGTGCCGGGACCCAGTGGTCTCAGCACGATTTTTTGGCGTTTCGCAAATGTCGAAAAATTGTCCGTCTTGGCCAATTCGTTCCTGTTCCCTTCTTGTCTAATTTTCCTCGTATCACACTCCTTGCGATTTTAAGCATATTCACTATTGTCACTTAAAAACTAAGGTTTCTAAAGTTCATCAGTTTTTAAGCCAACGAAAACGCTACCATTTTTCCATGCTATTTTTAGTAGTCCGTAGCCTTGAGCCACTTTGCAGGTCTGTAATGCTAGCTATAAACTCGGCTAGTCAAGCAATGTTAAGCGAAGGAATCGGCTGTTACGCTTGACAGCATTTCCTCGAATCTACATTTCCAAACATCAACACCAATGCCAGTCTGAAATCCCTTACTTTATCCACAAACGTGTGGAATACTTTATTCTTTTTCATTTCCATACATACTTTTTTTGCAAAATGAAGTACATGAATAGAATCCCCTTGCTAAAAGTAGTAAAATTGTGAGTGACTCCGGCCTAATTCCATATATTTGAGAAAGTTATAGGCTCAAAACTTTTTTTTGCGGTACTAGAATGGCGTTCTACCTAATATAATTTACCTTCAAAGTCCCAAAAAAACGAAAACGGACCTCATATTGGGGTTTAGCTCCCCGAATTCTCCCCCTGGGGGCAGTATGAGCCAAAATTTTTTTCGACCTTGGGACCCCAAAAATTGAAACTAAAAAAACTGAGATATAGTGCCACGTAGATAAAAAATGAAGGTTTTTGCTAAAATCTTGTCTATGGAGTTTTTTGGGGTGGTGTACATGAATATCAGGTACGTGTTTGATTCTAAAACAATTAAAGGCAGTGGTCACGATGAAAAACGTCATCGAGAAAACTACAAAAATCAGCTTAGATCGAAAACAGCTGAAAAACTAGGAAGGTAATGCGGTGAAAAACGGGCTAGAACTAGAGTTTCCAGGGCCTAAAGAAGCCAGTTCGTGCACACGTGCACAGCGATGAGGAAAAAGATCGCAGTCTCATGCCGAGCAGTCAAAAATCATCGACATTCAGAGGACGAAATAAATGCAAATTTAACGAATAAAAACAGTTGAACAATGAAAGCATCACTTCAGTCAATGTTTTTGACTGGATGTTTACATAAATCCGAAGGTTCATTGATTGAAATTCAATTTCAAGCCAGCTGATGTTCCTAATGTAAGAGGTCATCGATGCCGATGATGTGGAGTGGGCTCGTCCACCATCAAAAGACAAGAAAGTTAAGGCTTCAAATTTGGCCCAAAAATGTGGTTTTTTCGCGATCTTTTCTCAATGGTCCTACTACTCTAAACCCAGAAAAGGGTTTAGAGAGGAAAAGAAGACAAGCATATTTTATCGCGACCACTGCCTTCAAGACGAGTTAAGGCTAGAAAGGTTCCATTATAACTACTTTAAAGGCAGCATACACGCTTGCAAACATGGTCGAGATATCAGCATAAATAGGCCTGCACAGTCCCTACGATGTCGTGAACGACGTTTGAAGCGCTGAAATCCATCCAGGATGACAGTATTTGACCATCCCTGTCAAGCACGCCCGTATTTTCACACCCCTTTGAGTAACAGAATGAAAAGTTACACTTGAGAAAACATGTTACAACTTAGAGTGATAGCATTATCAAAGGGGAGTGCACGAGAGAAACAGCTCGATTTACTTGAGTATTACCTGTCTAAACACTCATAAACTCTCATCCACTTTCGGGAATGCCGCTCTACTCCGGCTGGCTTTTGAAAATGGAGGATTTCTTCAGTGCACAAACATGTTATATCCAGGTAAATCAAGCTGTTTCTCTCGCGCCCTCCCATTTGATAGTGCTATCACTCTCAATTATCACATGTTTTCTCAAGTTTAACTTTTCATTCTGTTACTCAAAGGGGTGTGAAAATACGGGCGTGCTAGACATGATTGCTCAAATATTGTCATCCTGGATGATTTTTAGCGCTTGAGACGTCGTTGACGACATGGTAGGGGACGGGCGGGCCTATTTATGCTATTATCTCGACCATGTTTGCGAGCGTGTATGCTGCCTTTAAGACGCTGTAATCGATCAAAAAATGAAATTGGTCCTCGTACTTGTGTTGGGAGATCAGTGACTCCGATTGAACACCATCTCCTACCAAGCCATAATAGATTGTCCGAGGGATGTGTCAGAGTACCTTACACATTTGAGGTGTATCAGAATGGCTTCGTTCCTTATCCCGCTTTTCCGCAGAAATCGGAGACTCTAACTTGGCAGGTGTGATGGAGGGAGGGAGGCTATATATGATCACATGGAAATCTTTAATTTCATTTCTAAGGGTGTGATATGCCTTTAACATAGAAGCTACATTTAACTACAAAAATCCTTGGCAAGGAGTTCTGTGTGAGAAATTTTGAATAAACAGACTAATAAACTTCCCACACCATTAGCGAAGAGATAGGTGATAAAGAGATAAGAGCTTTTTGTCTGGTCGAAAGGGCGGACGTTTAGAGAATGAATAATGGGTCTAACTAAAGGTCACGACTTGTGCTGATTGGTGAAGGCGTTGGAACTCACCTGGTTCTCACTCAAGCCTCTCCTTCTCTTTTTTTCTGAAGTACTCGTTAGTTAACGTCATAACGTGGAGGCTTTGAAGACGCTTCTTGGTAAATTTAAGGAGACCTATCTGTTATCCAAATTCTTAAGATAATTTTGGTGCTGCATTCACGCGCAATCTCAATCAGTTCAGGGTAATTTTTTCCAGCCGTTTTCTGCGTGAAATGTTGGTGTTAGATGACTTTCGCCCTTGTGCTCTCAACCTCTCTACAGATGTTTATTGTCGACTTCTCATATCCTCATGGCACCTATACACATATCGCTAAAAGAATCCAATGCCAGTCCGTCAGCTGTTGCCTCGACTTTCAAAAATGCGTTCCACGACTTTTAACTACACCTTTTTTAGAGAGAATATAGCGTCATAAATAGTTGTTTAAAGGCAGTGTTCACGATGGAAATTGTTTTTCTGTTTTTCCGCCTATCTTGAAAACGGCCCCATGCTGATTCCAATGTTGTCTCTGAAATAGCATAAGACCTTCAAGGAACGGAGTTATGGTCCCTCAAATATTGAGCTAAGGGAACATGGTGGACGAGTTGTCCGAGGCTTATAATTTCCGTCTTTTGCAGCCGATGTATGCGAGCTGAAATGAGTAGAAAGAGAAGTTGAGAATGTAGGGATGAACGGGGCTATTGATAGGAAACGATCGCTCATCTCACAATCTCGAGCATTCATTTGTTCACGTCGGTGGGCGTGGAAAGTGCATCTGGGGGCGACGAGCTGATGGGTGTCCAACTTTGGGGCCGTAGGGGACCATTCCGAGCTCATTTTTCTCAGTTTTTTCAATGTTAGGGTTCCGCTAGGCACCGCAGCTGCCGATCTACACCAAAAAATCAGACATGGTTTTTATCGTGGACACTGCCTTTAAAGGCAGCATACACGCTCGCAAAAGCTGTTGAGATAACTACATTAGTGGGGTCTTGGGGTTCCTAGAAGAGCCCTCACGAAGTTGGAAGAGTTGAAAACGAGTTAAAATGACCGTATTTGAGTCATGAAATCATCCTTTCTCCGCCCATCGATACGGGCTCCGCCCCTCAATACAAATACTCAATCTCGATTACGGTCATCTCGGATCATTTTTACTCTTCTAACGTCGTAGGCGTTCCAGAAAGGGCCGTATGAGTACATTAGTGTCGTTATCCCAACAAATTTGTCGCTAGCTACGCTATTTCAGCCAATGCGGTGCAACTCGTCCACTTCTGGGCCAATATAGGACAAACAGTTATATCTTCATCTCAGTTGATTTTTTTCCGGTTTTTTCGTTATCTCTGAATATTAACAACTTCAGACCTTCGATTCATTCCATGAAATTGATATCGTTTTTGAGCGTGTATGCTGCCTTTAAAAGCAGTGGTCGCGATGAAAATCGTTATCGGAAAGAATTACAAAAATCAGCTTAGATCAAAAACAGCTGAGAAACGATGAAGGTAGCGCGGTGAAAAACGGGCCAGAAAAAAAGCTTATAGGGTTCAAAGATGCCAGTTCGTGCACGCGTGCACAGCGCCGACAAAAAAGGTCGCAGTATCATGCCCAGCAGTCAAAAATCATTCAGAGGAAGAAGTGAATCGTGCCAGGACCAAGTGGTCCCATCACGATTAACACGTGTCGCATAATGCAATAGCCGTAGTCCGCAAATGCGGACAGGAATTGGGCCCAGAGAACGATAGTGCTTCTGTCCAGATGCGTCTGCCTGTCACTAAACATTTGTTGAGAGGCTTCCGCAGAATGGGCTAGCTTTGAGGCTCCCAATGGCAGCTGCGTCGAAAACAATTGTGGAATCACTGTGGGAATACCTATGAATGAAAATTATCAGACTGATTCAAGAGCCTTGCATTCATTCATTCATGTTTATTGCCAATAACTGCATTGAGTACTGAATTAGCAATGCATCGATTAAACTATGGCTAAAGAAAAAAAAACAACTAAAAAAATAACAAGCAACTTCCCACTCGGTGCAACAATTGTTCAAAAGCGGCTTAAGTCAGGAGTGGCAAAGTTTCTCACTTGTTGGGCTTTGTAGACTTCACCATTACAGCAGGCTTATTTTACTGCCTTAACGTGCTACTACCTATCAGGCACGCGACTGGAGGACCATTCCGGGGCGGGTTCTGTTTTTCAAGAACCTCTTTAAACTGGTACGCACCCCGGGCGATTGCCTGATAAGGAGACGAGCAGAGAAGCGAGCCGCAGCGAAATTGCTCCTCTGTTACTAGAACCTTGAAATCGATCTAATGGACTACTCCAAGCCTCGCAGTTGCTGCACGCGATTGGGTCAATGGAAGGTGAAACAAACGGGGAAGTCATCGAAAAACAAGACAAGTGTTGAAAATGGTGAATATCGAGACGAATGCGGTTCGTAGACGGAAAGTCTTGCTGATGTACAGCCTATGTTTTTGATTGAAAACTTCAAATGACATACTTTTCCATTTCATTGTCTTCACCGTAAAAAGAAAAGTTTAGGATCATGTAGGGCGGGTGAGCCATATGAAGGCAAGGATGCCCCTTTCACCAGTATTAGAAGTAGGGAGTGACTCCTTCCGAACGTAGACACAAAACGTCATAAGCTCTCAACGGTAGGTGACTGCAGTAGATTGCGTCTACGGTAACCTACTGCGAAAGTTTGAAAACCCGAATCGGACCTCATACAGAGTTCGCGTAATAATTTTAGCCTGATGAATGAACGGGACTGCGACGGTAGATCACCCCGCACGAATCGGAACCCGATTCTCACGGCCAGCCGCCTGGTCCATGCGTCAGACTAAATCGAAAATGGAAACCATACAAGTAGAGTATATCAAACGAATAAAAGTTTTCGAATATTCGAATAAACGAATAATTCGAAAAATCGACTTCTCCGAATATTCGAATAAACGAATTATTCGAAAAATCAACTACTCCGAATATTCGAATAAACGAATTACTCGAAAAGTTGACTTTTCGAATAATCGAATAAACGAATTATTCGAAAATTTGACCTTTCCGAATAATCGAATTATTCGAATGATTCGAATGCGAATAATCCGAATATCCGGCTAAAATCACGAGTATTTGAATAAGAAGTGCGGACCGAGTCACATAATCGAACCCTGCTCTCTCGCGGCTCTACCAACTTTCTTGACCTTTTATGGTATTGTATAGATCAAAGCTATGCCAATGTACTTCCACGAAAAAGACATTTCACATTATATCATAAGAGTATTCAAAACAACATTTATCCGTCTATAAGTAGTAGTTAAACGATGCGATCAAAGTCTCTGGACTTTCGAAACATCATCTACCAGAAATATACGAATTTGTCATCAGTTTGTAGTGCTGTCTAAGGCTCCGTCCGCAGCAGACGACCATCGGCAAAGCGTCAGGCGTCCGGGCGTCATGGGCCAGGGCTGAAACGCAGGCGCATGACGCTCGGCGGCTGGCACGCAATCAACGTGTGCGGGGACGACACGTGGTTAACGATGGTATCGATAACGTGAAGTGACAGCCGCTCCTGCCGCTATGCCTCCACCGTCAGCGTCAGGGCGCCTGCAGTGGTCGCTGGGGAGTCGATCAATAACGAATGAGATGCAAACCCAGCATCACTCGGCGTTAGGTCGTCTGTTGCGGACGGAACCTAAGCGGGGGCATTGCATCGCACCTGGCCACGCCCAATTTTCCGTGCTGCAATCCTGATTTGGCAGAGGAGGGAAACCCCGGGAGATGCTCAAATTTAGTGCAGTACGGTATAAATGGCAAATATGCATCCAGCAATAATGGATCCCCAGCGCTAAGATAGCACCCAGTTTGGTTGGAGACATTTCACCTCTGCACCTCAAAAATGGGCACGTACCGGAGACTCTGCTTCCTATTTTTCTGGAATTATTCGTTTATTCGGCCGATTATTCGAATATTGGGCCGTTCAAATATTCGAATAAACGAATTATTCGAGAAATTAACTTTTCCGAATATTCGAATAAACGAATTATTTGAAAAATTGACTTCTCCGAATATTCGAATAAACGAATTATTCGAAAAATTGACTTTTCCGAATAATCGAATTATTCGAATATTCGATTATTCGTTTATACGGCCGAATATTCGTTTTCCGAATATTCATTGACATACTCTACATACAAGCCCGCTCATATCATACGTTTTGGTTAAAATACATGCAGCTTAAGCTCCCATTTTGATAGCCCCATTGAGATCCTTTGCTTTTCGGATCTAAAAAAATATCAAGGATCGTGGTGAGACTGGCTATTCAAAGCTATGATGCTTGGTAGAGTTAAAGGCACAGCACAACCTCAGAGACAAATTTTTATATTTTGGAACACGGCCTGTAGCAAGTCTGCCAGATGCCAGAGGGATATCAGTTCAGTCGAATAAGCGAGAAGCTACAAGGAAAAGGCCGGCCCCGCCCTCAATACCTTCAAAACTAAACGTTCCAGCCCGCCCGAAGAGGGAACCAGGACCTCTGCAAACTGGAAAAATGGTGTATGGCTGTGCTCATTGGCGACATGCTCTATAGCAGAGTCTCTGGTTTTCTTTTCGGGGCGGGATGGGCGGTTTAGCTTTCGGGGCATTGGGAGCGGGGCCAAGTTCTTCTCTGTAGTTTCTCATTTGTTTGAGAGAACTGGGGCTCCGCGTTTAAGAGGGTTGTTACAGGCCAGGCCTTGAGTGAGATATAATATATTACCCATGAGTTGGGTCGTGCCTTCGGAGCTCTCACAAAAATTTGCGAGGAATTTTTAGTGTGTCATACAGTATGCAAATACGGTATGCAGCTGCGCAGCGCTATGTGAACTGTATAACGAACTGGAAATGAAATCTCAAACTCTATCGTTTAAACTTATACCCTAGCTATCATAATAATGTTGAATAGTTCTCCCCAACGCTGAAGTGCACCACGATGAGTTTCTGAAGCGTGTTACCCCATGGAAGCGAATGAGCCCCAAAACTACCTTTCATCTAAGCTAGGCACCGGTTCCTTGCAACAAAAATTGTCTCGATTCCTCGACAAGAGCATTTGGCCTCCAAAAAGTCTGCATATCAATCTGCTTGGGATGGAAGGCAAGCCGAAGACTAAGAAAACTTTTAGTTTGAACCATGACGTGCCAGAACTCAACAAAACTTTAACGATATGAATGTCTACGACTTACAGTCATTTCTGTAATCCCATTTCTGAAGGCATATCTTGAAGCTAAAGACAGACACTGTGAGCGACTCATGTGGAGATCGCAATGAGCTAGACTTTCGACCGCGTGACAATACTTAGTAGCCACCCTGTGCTTCCTACATATTTTGGTTAGTAACATTCAAAGCTTTCTTTATCTTGAAGATTGCCTTTATACTTCTCGGGTGGATTTTTTTGAACAACGACTCCTTAAAAAATTTTAAGCTTCGGCAAACATGACAACACTCTCAGTAAGATAATTGTTTTAGCTTGAGACATGGGCGCTGAAGCCGAAACCATGCTTCTCGTATTGGGCGACGCGACGCTATGTAACGTCGGCATGGATCCTGAAGAGACTTCGCGTTCTTTGTTGAAGGTTGGCATGAACTCGGTGTCATATGCTATAACGTGGGAGCGCCGGGCTTGCACCAACCTACAGTGGGGAACGCCAAGCCTCTTCAGGGTCCATGCCGATGTTATGTTCATCAACCATACCGAGAAGAGTCGATACAAATGATGAACACTGCGCCGCGTCACCCATCGCGGTATGTGAGAATAGCTCCGGCTTAAATTGGTAGCGATGTAATCGGGGACCTAGCCAGGCAAGCCTAACAGATTGTTAATTGTGTAGTCAAATTATGTAGGAGGGCTGCTAAGCTAGGTACTTTCCACAAATTGGTAGTTTCGAAGAGGCAGTTACACACGCTTCGGTATGGGCATACAGTCGGCACATATCGCTTCGATACCTTGCGTTCCTTTTTGTATGTTGGCGCTACCTCGGTTCGCATTTGGTATAACATACATACGTGCACCTAGTTTGCGCCAACGCACCATAAGGAACGCAAATTATAGGTGGGATCCGTGCCGACTGTATGTATTTATGTATTCTAAAAATTCTGCCTCATAAAAGTGGCCAGTTTTTCGAAAACTCTATCCCATTTCAGAAACGTGCGTAACAGAAACAGTATGGACGAGAAAGGATCAGGCTGATAATTGGCAATTGATTTGTTCCGAATTTAATTGCGTGACGCAAATTTTCTAACGTGATTTCAACAACCATTTCACCAATCCCTCGTTTATTTCATAAAAAAAGTTCACGATGATCGTAGGTCGAGGATTGGTAGTAATAAAGCTCTGTCGGTGTAGATGACAACAACTGGGACCTCAGGGGGCGCAACTAAAACATTGGAACGCTTCTAAGCCGTTTTTTACCTTTAAAAGCAGTGTTCTCGATGAAAACGGCATTCAAGTTTTCACTGGAACTCGGATGTACCGCGGTCTATTGCAACAATTATGACGAAAGAACGGCTGAAAATGAGTCGGAAATAGCGCGCTATACGTCCCTCAAACTTGTATGCGCTATGCCCTACCCGCCCATATCCTTGTTGGCCGTTCAGGGAGTGGGCGGGGCGGGCATAGCACAAGAAATTTTGACGGACGTATAGGGCTCGTTTTCATCTATCGTTCGTTTCTAGCTGGGGCGGTAGCAATCTGGCTTGATATGCAACTTAAATCGTTGATTTAAGTTGCATCTGAGCCTGTGTAATATGTATAGCTTAAAGGCAGTGGTCGCGATCAAATATGCTTGTCGTCTTTTTCTTTCTAAACCCTTTTCTGTGTCTCGAGTAGTAGGACCTATAAACGAAAATCGCGAAAAAACCACTGTTTTGAGCCCCTCAAATTTGAAGCCTGGACTTTCTTGTCTTTTGATGGTGGACGAGCCCACTCCACATCATCGGCATCGATGACCTCTTATATCAAGAACATCAGCTGGCTTGAAATTGAATTTCAATCTATGAACCTTCGGATTTATTTACACAACTAGTCAAGAACATTGACTGGAGTGCTTTCTTTCATTGCCCAACTGGTTTTATTAGGTAAATTTGCATGTATTTCTTCCTCTGAATGTCGATGATTTTTGACTGCTCGGCATGAGACTGCGATCTTTTTTTGTCGACGCTGTGCACGTGTGCACGAACTGGCATTTTTGGGCCTTAAAATATCTATTTCTAGCCCGTTTTTCACCGCTCTACCTTCATAGTTTTTCAGCTGTTTTTGATCTAACCTGATTTGTGTAATTTTCTCGATAACGTTTTTCATCGTGACCACTGCCTTTAAAAACTTTGTTTGATGCATAAGGATGCCCTAGGTAAAGTCTTGACTCTTAATGTGCAAGTCAGCTCTAACTCAAATTCATCTTTATCTCAGATTTGAAGGTGCCGCTGATTGCGAACATCAGCGGCAGACGGCTGCCGCTGATTGTGTGACAGTAAAAGCGCACGAGACAGTGCGGCAAAAGAGAGGGCGCAGCGCTTTCAGATCGATCTTCGCTAAATGTCCTCTCGAGTAAATTTAGGACTCTTGTTGAAACGATTCGACGACCATGCCGGGAAGCATCCCGGACGGGGTGAGTCGCTCGCAGCGTGGTCGTAAAATCCAATGTCGACGAAGGGATGCCCGCATGGGTAGCCCGTCAACAACCCTACACCGAACGGAGCGGCTCCGAATTGAGAACATTATCGCAGACGCCACAGTGAACGGGATGATCCCATCTGAAATAAACGCTTGTGACTCCATCAACCTCAGGATCTGCACAGGAAAAGCCTCCCTTAGATCAATTTTGAAAACTAGAAGACTTGACGTGTATTACGTAATACTATGCTCGTCTTTACCCTTCGTACCAATTGTCACCATTTTCCGCATATGATTTGATGGTTTTCCATAATAATAATCTACTTATTTCAGCAACAATTCATCAATCATGCGATTAAAGAAACATCCTCCCTTTCCAACCAACGAGTTCTACAAAAAAATCTCAAATCAATATAGCAAACTGTACTGAGCACACGGTACTTACGAAAAACACCAAAATAGTGTCTTCGTCATCAGAACTGAAGTTCTAGGACTTAGACAAAAAGTGAGGAGAGCCACTTAAAAAAAAACATCTCGTTAGGAGGAATTTCAAAAATAACAGCAAATTGTTAACCTAACAAGACTTTCAAGAAAATCGTATTTGTGATGAAACAACAATCTAGAAGAATCTATTCATTGTCATCAAACACCACTAAAAGGAAACCCTGACAAATAGTCATCATACTCAAAGAATGTACCGACATCCAAAAAAAGGATTTTCTCCGAAAAAAGGACAACTACACATAGTATGGAGAAAAACTGAAAATTATCGCGAAAGCTGCCTTACATTCGTGAGACACCCGAAAAAAATTCAAATTTATGCTAAGTTTGAGGAGAATCATTCGCTTATCATATTTCCCCTCCCCCCGAACAAGTTTCTCACCTATTTCTTGAGCGAATCAGAATAAAGGGACAAGCTGGCAAAGGAATGGAAACCAAAGTCGTTGATGAAATCCATCCATATTTGTAACCGCTATTGAACTCAAAGGCTATGAAAAGGGATGACCTGGTTGCCGCGTATATCTCGCCTATTACATGAATTGAGATCTCGCACTTGACAAGAAATATAGAGGAGAATTCTTCTACAGAATTAGATGAAAATCGAAAAAATCCATGTCTGAGTGTATTGTGCTTCTGAGTACATTATGTGACACCAGTGAGCCTGATGACTGCATTTCGCTTTCCTCAATGCGTCGCACCACTACCTCATGTGCATGGTCTCGCTAGCGCTATGGCGCAGTGCAGTGCCGCGCTGCTCTCGTTCCAGTCTTGTTGGTCTGGTTCGCTTCCCACATGCGTGGCAAGTTTGGTTTACAGCCTTTCAGATTCTCATTCAACATAGGGCTGGCTCCTCATTATTACTGTTGTCTACTTCACATGAGTGAAAGATGTTCATTATCACTAATTCGCACTTAAAGGCACTGTTCGCGATAGAAATCGCTTTTCTGTTTTTTAGCCTATCTTGAAACCGGTCCCATTCTGATTCCAATAATGCTTTTGGAATCGTACAAGACCTTCTGGGAATGGAGTTATGGTCCCTCAAAAATTGAGCTAGGGAAAATGGTGGGCGGGTTGTCCGAGGCTTGTAACTTCCGTCTTCTGCAGCCGATGTATGTGAGCTGAAAAGAGTAAAGAGAGAAGTTGAGAATCAAGGGAAGAACGGGGCTTTTGATCGGAAACCATCGCTCAAGGGCTCCAGGGTAGCTTTTCGTCCCGTTTTTTTCGACGCTTTTCTGCTTCTGACAAGGAAACCACAATAAGTCATGCAGTGACCATTCCAGATGAAATGTACTTTCCTAGAACCATTTAATGAAAAGTCCGAATATGCCCATCGCAGCTGCCCCAGACCCACTTGAAAGTTGGCGAGCGTTTTTCCGTGATTTTCGTACCTATTGTACTTCCAAAAGCGCATTATTTTTAGGCACCCGGAAACGGACCTGATAATCGTATTCAAAGCCCAAAATCATTCACTAAGCGAAGTTTGGGTGAAGGAACATTTTCCAAACTTTGCGTTAAGACTAACAGCGTTTCTTTGACTTTTACGGATTTTCGGTTGGGCGTTTATTTCTACCAATTAGAGGGCTCTCGGAAGGTTTTTAGAAAATATTCCAGATTCGACTAAAAATCTGTTCTGGGGTTATTTGGGGGTGCTGATCACGAATCTAAAGTTCATTTGTTTGCCCGAAGTTTTCGACTATATTTGTTCAAAGCTTCCACCGGCAGAGAAAATTGACGGCAAAATCAACTTCTTTGACGATTTCCGGAATGTGACGACAGATGTAGCCTCAAAATCGTTCCTGGGGGTTATCTGGAGTGTTGAACACGACCCGATGTCAGTTTATCGATTTTTGTCAGCTTACGGTAGATTACGGTGGGTATACGGTAGTTTGGTCGAAGTCTGCAGATTTGTCTCAAAGTTTCTATGTGTTATTTAAAAGCAACACACCTGATGTCCATTTGTCTATTATCATGGAATATCGAGGTACCGATTTTGCCTTCAAATGTGCATATTACCTACAACCTACAGTAAGCCTCAAAAATTTTAGAAGGAACCTCAGATTCGTGTTCAGCACCCCAGAATACTCCCTACGTACACATGTTTTTAGCAAAATCCGAGAAAAATTTAAAACACCCTAAAATTCCATGGGGTACCTTTACCTTGCGCCGCGAGGCTTGAAAACGCTCATAACTTTTTCAGAGTGGGTCTAGCAGCTGCGATAGGCATTGATTCGGACTCTTTCGTCCAAAAATGGTTCTAGAAAAGCATTTCATTTGGAATGGTTCACTATGACTTATTGTGGTTCCCTTGTGAGAGCCAATGAGAAGCGATTGTCATGGAAAATTCGAGGACGAATTCGTCTCCGAGTTTTTCACATAAAACAATGCGTTGGCTTCTGAGTGTTACCAAAATTACGAAGAAACGGCGAGAAACGCATTGAAACGTGAAATTTCAGTGACGCTAACATGGAATAGTTGTCCGGTTGCATTAACATGTTCATGGTGGTTGTCACCTGTAGAAAATTGGATCAATTGCAAATAGAAGAGTATTTTCTGCAAAGCAGGATTAGTTAGGGTCCGAAGCAAAGAACGGAGCAATAGAGAGTGGACAACTGCAAAGGACGGGTCCACAAAAGATTTCATTGTCACAACAAACACTTCCTGTGATACCTAAGAGGCGGGGTGATACATAAATAATTTCGTGTGCTTCCGGTGCGTTTTTCTCAATTTCGACGTCATTTTAGTTCTATCCGGGGGCCACTTAATCAATATGGCGGATAATCTCGCAATTGGAGATTATCGTGAACACTGCCTTCAAGAGATGTTTCGTCATGGCCTACTGACACCGCTCTAATATGTACCTAGGGCTGTCACTTTTCCTCATCGAAAAATCTTGAAGTCTCTCGAAAAATAGCGCCTTTCAGGACACAGAATCATTAGTCTCCAGTCTTAACCAGCGGTTGCTTTCAGTGTTGCTGACGATAGAGACTGAGAATAGTCATGACAATACTTTTCGCATATCAACTGAAAAGGTTCAGTTGAGAACTGGAGGTTTTCCAGCCTCGGCTCCTGACCCCTCGCCTACCTTCGTGTCGGACGAAATCCGAGCTCAGGTAATGTTTCCGTGCGGTTTCCAGGTTCATTTGTTGTTCTCCGGTGCTACGATGGGATTGCTGAGAGTGTTGTTTTTTCTTTCAATTCATTGATCGCATCAGTTGCTGTCGAAAGCATGTTGCCTCCACGGGGATATGATGACACCTGTGTGGTGTGGTCGTCCTCCGAGACAAACCTTTTCCCTCTTAATCATCGCCCATCCCTCGAACATTCGATGATTTCTCATTAGGCTAATTATTCGATCATCCCCGCTAATTGTCTTTCCCGCTCATTCGGACGAAAAAGAAATTTAGAAAGCTTAAAATGTTGGTGTGCTTTCGGAGGTGTTGAGTTTCTGAAATAAAAATGTCCACAAATGCTTAGAAAAGCCTCCTTGTTGAATATTCCGTTTTCTTTTGTTTCGCGACGCTTTTTTCAGAAGTGCATCCTCTCAATTCCTACCAGCTCTTATTCCGAAGATCGACTCGAACTCTTTTCCATCCAGTATGAATGGATGCCACCGTTTCAGCGATTTAGGAGTTTAATCAAACTCTATCCCTTCTGCAGAAGTCAGTCAACTCATATCATTTGCAACTTTTGCTACCTGACATTTTTACCAATGATTAGGGCAGAGTTACCTAGGTACGGTCATTCATCGTACTAATGTTGTGAAGATACTTATTTTTCGAGCTTTGATTAAATATTTCTGTTCAATATTGCTTTTAAATCATATTTGAATGTTGTTTTATATGTGATCATACATCTCCATTCAAAATCCCCAGTTTTTAAATCGAATTTGACACCGACTTTTCATATCGTGTTCGCAGCAGGTCCAGAATCAGAATGTTCCGAAACTCAACATATTAATGCTCATTAGACAAATGCGAATCCTTTTCCAGGCCTTGTGTGACTTTCCATATCTACATATGCGTACGTTCCGTTCTTATCGATACGAAGTTCCGGTCCGCAGTCGCGAACCACCGCTCTCGCTGCACGCACGTGGAAGATAATCGTACACGTGGTCCCGCACCGTTGTGTTCTCAAGTAGTAATTTTTCCCGCTGCCCTAGCATAGAGAAATCCAGTGAAATCAAATTCGAGGGTTGGACTAGGACGCGAGTCGGGACAATAAGCATTCTCTATTCTTACTTTTTCGCACATTTCCCTCATAAGGGTGACAATAACGCTACGATTTTAGGCTTCAAATTCACCTATAGCTTTATTTGACCTGAATTCGTCCCCTCCACTGAGTGAATATGAGCTAAATATGACTCCTAGATGTCGGAAAAGTTTCCTGTTTCACTGATGTCTTATATGGCGTCATGGAGCCCTTTCCCGTTACATCTCAGTTCCGGACAGCACTTTTCCCCCGGTTCTATTAGCCGGCGTCCCGTAGCCCTTCCCGCGCGACATCAATAGATCGGCAGCGAACAGTCGGCAACGCTCTTCCTCAGAGAAGTCCAAGAACGATCCGCGGCGCTTTCGCAGGATCTTTCCGGGCCGACGACCGGACGATCCTTCACCGAAGCCGCGGATGCGCCGGCAATGCACCGCGGACCATCCTGCCAGCGCCGCGGATCGTCCTGCAGGCGCCGCTAATCGTCCTGCAGGCGCCGCGGATCGTCCTGACAGCCGCCGTGGACCGTCCTTTTGAATAATGTTATCCAGCCCACCCCAATCGACTCATTGGTCGTGGGACAGATTTTGGCATTGGAGTACGCTTTTCGCGCTGGCATTCCATACTCCTCAAGAAAGCCTCAATATCCCACAATTTGGCAGGATTTTCTCCATCGTAAGAGCTTATTTCAAGAGTAGAACAGCTCGATTAACATGCATAACTGGTTTCGATATAGTTTAGCTGTACAACTGTGACATCTCTTAAGCAACAACTTTGTAATATTAGTTTAGACTGAAGACCTGTAACACTTATTTATTGCACAATCAGTTCTTCATGGTACCATGGGCATACATTGCAATATGCTGTAAACTGAACAAGTCTCCGAATGCACATCGAAACCAGTTCTACATGTCAATTGAGCTGTTCTACAGGCTATAAAACGGCGAAACTCACATGGTTCCTACGCGTGCTGGTGTGGAGCGGAGGTTAGAGACAGTGAGAGAGCGGAGGGCAGACGGAGGCCCAGGCGTCGCGCGCGCCACTCGCGCCTCAAGTGATGTGAATTACGCCGTTTTATAGAGGGTACCTCTGAAAATAAGTCGTATGATAGTGCAATCCTGCGAAATTGTGATACTGATGCTTTCGGAGAAGATTAGAAGGCTAGCGCGAAAAACGTGCTCCAATGCCGAAATCTGTCTCACGGCCAGTGAGTCGATTGGGGGTGGGCGAGCTGACTCTGTTCCATCTAATTGGCCATCCCAGAGGTCAGGGAACCCATACGCCAGTCAGCGGCAAAAGCGGCAGTTGCGGCTGCGATCGATTTGATTTTCCGGGTACTGTAAGCGGGACTGCGTGCATTTTAGTTGCGTAAGCAAAACACACTGAGCGAGAATATAAGGACTGCGTTGTACTAGAATATCTCAACTCGGATGGAAACAGAGTTCATGCGTAACTGTGCTTCTCTGCGTCCAAATTAAACTCCTCTGCGTCAAGTTCCCCTCCGCAATTGCGTGCGTATTGAGACGCTACGCGCGGCCGCACGCGCTCGAGAGCGGACGAGACTCCTGCGCCGTAGCCGATCAGCTGATTGTAGGTGCTTTTTTTCTTTCAATTTTCTTTGACATCTCATGTGACTAAACCCCGTCCTTCTGTGTTTCTTCACTTATTAAAGTGTTATATTTCACATGCACACCAATTTTTTCCTTCCAAATGCCTCCGCAACAACTACTAGGGAGGAAACAATTCACGGTGGTCATTTAATTTTTATTTTCGCGTTTTATTTTGTAATTCTCTCTTTTTTTCTTCCTTACATTGCAGTTATCTATATGATTGCTTGGTTTCCTAGGGTAGATAGTTTCGTGCCGAAATCGATCGAACTCGGGATCAAACCAGAAGTACTCTTGGAGAAAAACACATGAGGAGAATTACGAAACCAAACAATCATGAAACTTACTTGACTTAATCGGTTGGCTTTCGCCTGACGCGGTCATTCGCATCTTCACCGAGGTGTGCCGTCCTAGTAGTCAGCCGTGTCCATTTTCACGGTCTTCAGCCACAATTTGAACACCCTTCCATCCAGCTGTCACTATTCCATTTCCTGCGAAATGAAACATCGCGCCTGAACTGTCTTTCGATGCCGAGTGACTTTAAATCCTCTTTAACCACATCCGTCCAGTTTCGCCTACGCCCAGGTGGCCGTTTCCAGACAGGATTTGGAAGCATTTTAAAGCGTGTTGTGCGAGACGATCCGGCGTTCTTCTTAGTATATGCCCGAGCAGTCGAAGTCGACTTTTCCATTGCTGCTTGAGATGGCGTTAGGAGATGCTGGCACCTCCCTCGTGCCAAGCGTTGATGTACTGCGTCGATTTCCTTGTAAAGGTCTTCGTTATGGCATACACGCGGCCAGAAATATCCCGGCAAACGCCTAAAAGCTTCCTCTCCGTGCAAATCCCAACCTTTCCATCTGCGTTTTCGGTGCTGCCCACGTCTCCGATCCGTACATCATGATAGGGCGAATGGCGGATAGGGAGACGCGCACCTTGCCTTCCTTCGCGATGGTGGTAGACCACAAACACTTGGTTAGAGAATTGAATGCAGACGTAGCTTTCGCACATCGTTGTCGAATATCCGCTGCCTAACTACCATCGTTCTTCAGCAAACAGGCCAAATAACGAAATCGTCCACCAGTTCGATACGTTGTCCGTCCGCACAAACTCCAGTTGAAGGCCTCTGAGAGACCCACATCTGCTTACATTTGTCGGGACGAAGACGAAGTCCATAGGCTGCGGCATGCTTCGAAGCGAGGTTCACGAAATCGCTTGCAGTTTTTGCGTTGTTTCCAGCGAATAACACAATGTCGTCCGGCGTACTCCAGGTCGACAAGGGAGCGTCTGATGGTGTTAAGGTCACATCCGCAGGAAACTGTTCTGCACAACTCTACGCATGATGTCATCAACGGCGAAGTTGAAAGAAAAGGTCCTGCAACTGCTCCTTGCCTTACTCCTGTTTTCACCTCGAAAGCTGACGTAAATCCGACGGGTGTACAGACTGCTGCTGTTGTTCCACTGTTCACTGTCCTCGAATTAACCGAACATACTTTTCCGGGACTCCATCTGCTCATAGAGCATTGAGCAATCGATCACGATGGGGAGAGTCGAACACTTGGCTTCAAAGTCAAAAAAGCAAGCTGTAATGGCTTCGAAAACCGCTGCCACGATTCAATTACTCTTCTCGACGAACACTTGGTCGATGGTCGATCTTCCAGATCCGAAAACCGGCTTGCTCATCTCTGGTCGTTTCCTTCACGATGTTTGATAAGTCGCTCGAGAATGATACGTTCTAAAACCTTGTACATGACACGAAGTAGAGATTCCTCTGTAGTTCTTAGGATCCGTGACGGATAGCTTCTTGTGAAGAGGTACGATGATCGCATGTCCCCACAGATCGGGTATCCTTTCGCTCATCCATATGGCACGGATGGTGTTGGTCATTTTCACGAATCCCAGAAGGAGGAAGAGCTTTCAGCATTTCAGCAGTGATGTTGTCATCTCCACCTGCCTTTCCATTCTTCATTTTCCGTACACAATTCAAAACTCCAGCCTCAGTCGGCGATTCCTTTATTGACATCGTTAGGTGCTCTCTGAACATGCGGGAGCTCAGGTACTGATGGCCCTGGACGATTCAGTGGTGAACTGTAGTAATCCTTCCTTATTGGCGGTGTCGCACCACCAACTGTAACTCCATTGGTAGTGTTCAGAACAGGAAAACATCTCTTTATCTTCCCGCTATGCTGTCGCAGCAACGTGGCAGGCTTTCTTCCGGATTCTTCTCCTCCCAAGCCTTCTCGAACTCCTTAAAGCTCTACACGTCCACTCTCGTTCGCGGTCACTTTGAAGCTGCCGACGCAGCTTCCTCCTCAGACGCTTCTCCTCCTGGGGAACCTTACGGTTCGGAGCACATACTCTGTTGTAGGTAGATGTTGTTTCTTCTGAGACGTAGGCGAACTTCTTCTTAGGCTGTACAACCGGGATTGCCTCTTTTCGAAGCGTCCTGGATGCACTTGACAAAAGAATCCGCGTCGCAAAGTTTCTTCTTAGTCCATGCTCCGATGTGAATAGAAACGCGTTTTCGGTAATTTTCTTCTGCACTCTTCATCTCTGAGACTTGTCATGTCAATCCCCTCTGGAGAGGCTGGGCCCCTCGCTTCCTCTTATGAATCCTCGCAGTGAAGTTCAACAGAACAGGACGGTGATCCGAATCGAATGCCACATCCCACACAGCTCTAGAACTTCGAATGTCCGATACTGCAATATTCCTCGTCAGGACATAGTGAAGCTGTTGTTTCAAAGTTGTCATCTTCCGCTTCCGCTGCTCTTCTGGAGATAGACGGGTTGGTCCCTGCCACGTAAGCTGATGGCGGCGATGATTCCTCTTGAATGCCGATGCAATAATCAGACCACTGCGTTCACAAAAGTCGACAAGCCGGTAGCCATTGTCCGATGTTTGCTCCACTGGGTAGGGCCATTAACCGAGTACTTCGGATTCCTGATCAAGTCCCATCTTCGCATTTGCATCAATCCCCACGACAACAGCATGTTGACAAGGTATCCCTGGCCAGCAACGTATTGAGTTCCTCATAAAACGCATTCTTCGAATTGTCTTCGGCGGTTTCAGTGGGCGCATGAGCACTCACTATCCACAGATTGAATCCTCTGTGATGATCCCGCAGTCGTACGAATGCATTCCGACGACGATTGAGCCGAACTCCTTGACCATATTGAAATCCTTCCTTACAGCTATTGCACAGCCTCCCACTCTCCTATCGTCAGCGTTACCGCAGTAGATGGTGTACTCTCCGACGCTGATGACAGGTCTATCCTTGAGGCGCGTTTCCTGCAAAGCAGCAAACGGTGCATGGAAATGACTCAGAAGTCTGGATAAGCGCAGTTTTTGGATATCGCTCGACGGCGATCGACAGTTCAGGGTGGCGGTGGCGAAGCTATTGGCCGAGACTCCATGACTCTAGGTACGGATCCTAAAGGTGTTATGGACCAGAGGCCTTTAGTGTGCCGGACGGCGACACCTTTATGCAATGTGCGGGATACTTTCGCGATATGGTTGTGCACGCTATATCGCTCGAACGTTCCTGTGTACACTCAAACGTCTGCTGGGTTTCAAAGTAGAAGCAGGGGCACCAACGAGCAGGTACCAACAGACTTGTATACACACCCCCCGAAACCAAACAATCATAAAAATTATTTGAATGAAAAAAAATCAGAGGTGAATCCCAAAAATGAACGAGAATATGAAAATTTACTAACCACCGGGAATTTTTCTGCCCTAGAAGTTGTTGGGCGACGGCATCTGGAAAGAAAAATTAGCGTGCATGTAGATGTAACGGCTTTGGCGAAGTTATAAATGCAAGAAAGTCAGAGTCAGCGGCTGAGAAATTGTCTTGAGACCTTGGGGATAAGGGTGGTGGAAGTCGTTCAATCCAGTCAAAGAATTCAAAAATATATGTGGCTACTTTACGGGCGATTGGTATCGAGATGGTGGACTGCTGGTGCTTCCCGGAAACCAATCCCTATCTAGAACACACAGCGCCGCGGATCGACCGTTTGACCTTCCCACTATCAATTGTGCCGCGGATCAGCCGTCAAGCGCCGCGGACCGTCCGGAAAGCTCATCTGCCGCCGCGGACGAGCCGTGAGTTTCTCTGAGCTCGTCGTTTGCCCGCGCACATCAACTCACCACTTCGCGGCCGTTTAGCGAACTGTTTGCCAGCATTCTGTGGCAGTCTATCCGACGAATATAATACTTTTTACAGACCTTATACCCAGAGTTTCCGGCACGTTAACCAACGGTTTGAGTGCATTCTGCCGTAGCTCTACAGGTATTTAGCTAAATCTATAAAGGCATATTGTAGGCAATGGGACAACGATAATTTTCCATTCAGCGGCTTTACCTTCATTCTGCGGCTCATCGGCATATCTCGGTTCTCTCTCTCTGATGAGTGTTAAGTATTTCACGACCATTTCATTCGCGTTCACCCTGTAATCAAATAGCGCTGGCATTTATCGGATGATTTTTTTGCCATCAAAATTCGTGGCGTTTAGAGAGAAATCAGTGAACAAGAGAGAATGAACTCTTCATGACAGATCCCTTCTGCCTATCGTTCCCTACTCTCCAACTACTCCAGCTTTTCACCTCTGGCCGATGTGCAAGGGTATTCTGAAAAAGAAATCATAGTCACGATGCTGCAAACCACTAAAGGAATAGGTGTTTATCAAAATCATAAAAGTTGAACACCAAAACGTTTATGTCACAAAAACAACATTACATTATCACTATAAAAACTTCCGCAAAACAACATTAGGAGCAACTGCATAATAAGATCAGTAATAGGTGCAAAATACGGTGGAATGTTCAAAATGTGCAGATACAGTTCTTCACGGAAAAATCGAGCCCGTCGGGGTAGGCAGTGAAGCGCGGTCAACCATATTGAAATGTTATCACCGCTATAGCCTATCTCCCTCATTTTGAGTCGGTCGAAAGAAGGCTTATCGGGTTTAGCATGTCATAATCTCTTTATCGTTATTGCAATTTGCCATGACCGACCACTTCGCTGCTTACTCCGCCCAGACTAATCTGAGAAAGCTACGCTTCATGTTCTTATTGACCGACCGGGGCGCAGCTTACTCAGGTCGCTTGAGGAAGCGAGATAAATTTCTGCAAAGGTGGTACAACAAATTTAAATGCGAGAAATGAGATGTGAGAGATATTTCTGTAGTATTAAAATGTTGGAAAACATATTCTGGAGCAAACCTACTGATTGAACGATAAAGGATGTTTCAGATCATGTCATGAGGCTCAACAACATTAACAATACTAGGTAAAGCCATGGAAATAATCTGATGTCAAATCTGCCGTTGCACTCGTTTCCTGAAATTTCAGTGCATCGCTACCATTCAACGGAAGATTCAAATACATTTTGAGCAAAGAAAGAAAAATTTCTACACAGCTGTTTCATCTCACTACGCGCTATATGTTACAGGAGGAAGCTGAATTCCTATAGTTTTCAAGAAGTGTTGCCCTGAAGTTTGCTCGAGAGGTGAACGCGCCACAGAGCTCAGTCCTGTACTGTATGAGTACATCTCCTCTGTTTCTGAGTGAAATTTATTTCCGTTCATCGCGTGCCTCTGCGCGCGTACCCTGCGTCTCCCTTCCCCCACACTTTCTCGCTCTCTCTATCCTCGCTCCGCACAAGCGCGCGAGGGAACAGAGTAAATTTGGCTTGGAACTAAAGGAAATGTAGATATATACTTTCCTCATCGGAGCGAAAATTTGTTCCGCTGTTGTAGCACGTATGATGATCGTGCTGGGCAAAGTTTGTCGGATCTGGACTGTCCACTCACGCGGTCAACGTGCGTGTCGAGCGGTCGTCGCCAAGACATTTTTAGACATGTTAATGGATTAGCATGAATGTTAGACCAATGGTGAATAATATCCCATGTAGCTGTTCGCAGCCGTGGGAGGCCTGTCCGAAAAATGGCTGCCCCGATAGACGCCTGACACGCACGCCGACCGCGTGGACGAACAGTCTCATTCCGACACACTACTCTTTGCAACTGCGGTTGTCATGCAACTGGGACCGGGATTTCGCTGCGATGAGGGCAGTGCAATTACGAATTCGATTTCAGCCATGCCACAAAAGCTCCTTTCCCAGTGCACGAAATGTGAGGCGGCGGCGGTGAAAATGCAAATAGTCGACAACCCTGCATTCGCCCCACATTCTCACTTCAATCGCCTCACATTTTGGCCATGTACATATATAGAGGTCTCAACTTCATCATGATGAGGTAGAGCATATTTATTCAATTTCGCATGGAATGAGCTGATATCCTTATGCCCGTGGGACGCCATGGCTGATTACTTAAACTTCTGAAAACGGTATCATTCATTTTTCCAACTGAATTCTGAGTACCCCGGTCAAGCGGTTTCAAGCCGGGCGCTACAGTGCATGGGATAGCGCCTTTCTCAGGTGTGGTCCCGCCGGAAGTCGATAATTTTTAGGACTAGAAGTCATAGAGTAGGATATTTGAATTCAGCGTGGTCGATCAACTCTTGATCTTGCTTCGATATTCTCAGATGAATGCCGAAGACCGCTACGTAGATAGAGTGGAGAAGATGAAAAAAATCGGCTAGGTTTCTAGAAAAGTAGGTTTTTTGAACGTACATAGTAAGTTAAGTGATGAACGAGGTTTATGGAAAAATCCTGGCTTCAACAAATTTGACTTCATACTCTATCGTTTGAAACTTTCCGCACCCCTGGAAAAAGTCTTTGAAGAAAATTAACAAGGTGTGGGTCCTTGTTTAAAATGCACAGAGGGCCCACGGCTGGGCCCACACCTAAGTACTGAGAAAACGCGAAAAATGTTGCAGAACGTCACACCAAATTGTCATTATTCTATAACGAAGGACTAGTTTTCCAGGATCAACATGTGCGGGTGGTCTTAAACGGTAGGGTTCAGAGCGTAGTTTCTTGAAGCTAGGATGTTTCCGGGTACCTTACTTAGAATTTTAGTCAATGCAGTTTTTAACCCAGATTTATGTTCGTGGACTCGCCGGTTTTTCATCGTCTCCCGCTTTCTATGTAGTGGTCTTCGGCGTCACTCTTAGATGGTAAAAGTTCGTATAGAGAGTAAATCGACCACGCTGGACTCAAATATCCTACTCTCATGACTCCTAGTTTCCAAATTGCCGACCTCCGGCGAGACCACACCTGAGAAAGGTGTGATTCCTGTTACTGTAGCGGTCTTCAGCGTTCATCTGAGATGGTGAAAAATTGTATCCAGGGTAAATCGACAACGCACAACTCGAATACCAACTCTCGTGACTCATCGAAATCATTTGCAGAAATCATTTAGTATTTAGTGGTCAAACGGCTTTGGACTTTTTCTGTGGAGGATTCATATGTCTTGAATTTTATTCTGAAAAGACCTTCCCTTCACCCTAAACTCCTAATTGAACCTCGCGACTCATAAATCAGTTAAATCAGCATTTTATTCACATCGCAATCTATATTTGAAATCTACGTAAAAAAACTGCTCCTAACTTTTTCACTCACAAACACGTTGGTTCAATTGGTGTTCGTCGAAAGAATCAGACCCCCACTTCCCACCCTCGGTGCTCAGACCCCCTGTATGGGCCCCACACCCGCGCCGTACCCTGTTCCTCACTTCGAGAGATCCTCGCGTTCGAACGTCTGTACTGAAAGCTTCTTATTTTTGAAGAATCCTTGTCAATGGAAAGGCAAGAAATAATCAACCTGGGAAGTTAGAGGAACATTTGCGCATTACACAAGACACACCGGACAGACTTTAAAAAAGGGAACTGAATGCTCCGGGATTTTCTGACGAGTTTTTCCCGATATTTTAGTGTTTTGGGTCGCTTTTGGCGATATATCACAACCTGGCACGCCTAACAGCGCGAAACAGTAAAAAAATGAGCATGGTTTTTTGCGAGTACGCTGCCTTTGAAGCGCGACAAAGTATGTTCGTTTTCTTTTCTTCTCTAAACATTCGAGTTTGCGTTGTCGATTTACCCTGGATACAGTTTTTCGCCATTTCAGATGAACCTGGCGAAGACCGCTACAGTAACGAGAATCACACCTTTCTCAGGTGTGGTCTCGCCGGAAGTCGGCAATTTGGAAACTAAGTCATGAGAGTAGGATATTTGAGTCCAGCATGGTCGATTACTCTCTATACGAACTTTATCATCTATAGAGTGACGCCGGGAACATAAGCTACGCATAGAAAGCGGGGAGACGATGAAAAAACCGGCCGAGTCGGCACGAACAGAACATAAAAAGTACACGAACATAAATTTGGGTTAAAAACTGCAGTGACTAAAATTCTAAGTAAAATTGCCGGAAACATCTAGCTTCAAGAAACTACGCTCTGAACCCTACCGTTTAAGACCACCCCGCACTCCTGGAAAAAGAAGCCTTTGAAGAAAA